>JXTB01000003.1:2962135-2986157 GCA_002914805.1 Parasponia andersonii
ATATATACGTCAGGGCAATCTTCGATCTAAACATACGTAATTAACGAGTGGAACTAGGACAATCATACTACGAGGTAAGTACAATTTCACCTATGGCATGGACGGTTGAAAAGGTTTCATATTTATAGTATGATATGTTTGAATTAATTTCATGTATTAACTTACCTTTATATTATTATTGTATGACCTATGTATAATATATGCTTATAAAGATACTTTTCCTATGCTATAAAAAAAAATGATGTATGCTTACTTTACAATGTTATCATACTTCAACATACTTTAATAAAGGAAATGCTACGATAGTTGAATATAAGTTTGGATTCATTGAAGCATACCCACTCATTTTAAAAAAGAAGGACTAAATAAGATAAAGAATTTAAAGCTGTCATACCAATTTTAACTAGGTGAGTATATCCGAAGAAAGATAAGACCGACCTCCCTAAGCGAGGATTCCTGAGGAAAAGTATGTTAAGATTATGACGGTGGGTGTTTTCAGTTGGGTAGCTCCCCTGATTCCCTATTTGGTAGTGCACACTCGGTACGTACACCAGGGTCCATAAGAAATATAAAGGACTCTATAATCAAGAATGAGATAAAATCATGATACAATATCTTATAATAAAGCATAAAATAATGATTACATAAAATAACATAACTGATCTTTCAAAAAAAACAAAGAGGGAATTGTTTGTTCATACGTAAAATATTTTGTGAGAATTTCATTGTACTTACTGAGCGAAAGCACACATTTTATGAGTATCCATGCTATAGATACCAAAGGAAAGAAACCACTGATTTGATTGATGGGTTAGTTGGAATTGAGGCGGGGATGATGCGAGGCACAGGCAATGGAATACCGCCATTAAAATTTCTTCCGCATATGTTTTATTATGAGACAAATGATTTCAATTATGTAAGCTTGATGTTGTTTGAAAATATACTTATAACTTGGCATTTTATTTCGTAATGCATGATTTAATCAAATTGAGCTTAAAAATGTATTTCGATTTAATAGAAGTTAAACATACATTTTTTTTAGGTATAAAAGATAAAATGTTTTGATTTAAATAAATGCAAAACATAAGGGGTTCTGTGAAAAAGACCTAAACTGTCTAAGGAGACCTTGGGACTTAAGTGGTCCGTATGTAACCCCCCTCCTCACCTGGGAGCCCTTTATGGTTGCGCACTATTTAAATCACCTTAATAAAAAGATTATAATCAAATTTAAATAAAGGGGACTTAACCATTGAGAAGCATTTACTTGTTTTTAAAATTTAAGTAAATCGGTGGTTGTGAATATAAATCTCTTAAAAAGAAATAAAAGCAAAAAAAAAAAAATTCATGAATTTTTCAATAACTAATTTTTGTTTTTAGGCTAAGAAGGTAAGTAGTTAACGGTCAAAAAAAGTCGGGTCGTTACAATATGCCATGGAGAAAGGTGTCTCATTGGTTGCAGTTCGGGTGGCTGTCCTAAAAACCCATAGTATTTTTTGAAGCTCATAAACCCATGCTCCCTTGAGACATTTGAGCTTTGCCTTAAGGTTCTACTCAAGTATATTGTTGATGGCTTCAACCTTTCTATCGCTCTGAGAGTGGACAATTGCTAAAAATCTTTTAGTGATTATGTACTACTTGTATAATCTCTTCATATTTTTCTCTCTCTCGAACTGTGTCCTACTATCTAAATCTTATTTCTTGGGACTCTGAATTGTTACATGATGGACTTGGGAAATTAATCTAATGATTTTGTCTAAGCAGATGGATGTATGTGGCTTGGCTTTGACCCATTTGGCAAAGAAATTGATAGTGACCACCGTATACTTTGCTCATCCTCATCCTCACTCTATTAGCATTGACCTGAAAAGGTTGATTCCTTAGAGAACAAAAGGGCAAGGCAAGCTCATTGCTTTTTGAAAGTGCAAGAAGCCCGACACTTATCATTTTAAAACACACTCATCACATCTTTTATCATTGTTGGCTAGTAGTATCCTTGAAGTGTAGCTTTTCTTGTTAAACTCTTTCATGGATCTCTTTAATGATGAAGTGTAACTCCTCATCGTTTACAAAACAACATAATGCTACCAAAAAGCTCCTTCTATAATGTTTGTTAACTTATAGGAATTAAGCACCCTATTCCTGGAGCTCAAGGAATTTGGTTTGAGGTCGTTCTTATGAGGAAGTTGGTTCATATCAAAGTCAGTTAGCTCCAAATGACCTTGGTCCCTTAGTCGAGCAAGTGAAATTTATATACAATACTTAAAGAGTGACAAAATCATGCTTACCTGTACTTATTAGATGCTACAAAAAGGTCATTCACCCTACACAATTTCTTTATCATCTTATTTGTCATCTGCACTTACTAGATGTCAGTCTTCTAAATCATGATCTTTCAATCTAAGTCTCGAATACTACAAGATGAACATGTAGGCATTTTTAAATAAATTTCTCAATACTCACTTTGTGGTCATACAGGAAGACACTAATTTTATTCTCTCTAGTTTATGGAAACTTTGTAGAAAATTAAGTGTATAGTTTTCTCTTTTTAAAGGCAACCAATTAATCTAAGTAATTAATTAACAATAATATATAAAAGAAACCCACTTAGCTGTCCATAAAATTGGGCCCACACGTCAAAGTAGAAGGCATATGCTACTGTAGTTATATTCAACAAAATTTATATGACATTCAAATCATGTTCAGTCCAGTCTTATATAATCATATTATATAAAGTACATCCATTGTGATATTAACACATTAATAGTCTATATATGACTATTATATTTTTAATGTGAATAGATCGTACTAGTAATTTTATTATCTATAAATTTAATTACCAGGCATAGAACACTTATATGCTAAATTCATAGTCACATAAATAAACTTGAGATTGTCTAATATTTAAATGTTAGGATAATGCTCTGAAGTGTTTTTTTTTAATATATATTTATTGAATAGTTTAGATATTTAATAAAGTGATATATTACCATAGTATTTATGATAATGTTTTGATTATTTAACAATATTAAATATCAAAAGGTTCTATAACTTACTTATTAGAGAAATATTTTAATAAAGTTACTTATTGAAGTTAAAACATATTTTCTCCAATTCAATCTGATAGGATTGTTCACACTTAATAATAAGAGAAGTTGTACACTTCTTTTAGATCGTATTATAAGACTTTATGCCTTTATAATGTATCTTAATCTATATTAGTATGACAATATAAAAAAGTCTTAGTGTGTAAAACCATTAAATAAGCACTAAATTAAATATGTTCTTGTAATAAGTGTCGTTGATAAGAACGTATTTTCACAAACTTGATAATTAAAGTATGGCATTCTTAATCCTAAACAAGTGATGGAACTTGTGTTCATAACTTATATCATTTGAGATATTAAAAATACGGATCAAGAAATTGAAATCTAGACCCTGGTATTTTGGTAATGCATTATTATGAGCATTGGAAATGTATACTTACAGATATAGAATCCATAATTCTATTGTATAGAAAAGTGAATACTATCCTAAGGAGTAATAGGAGCTTGAATGAATTAAACCTTAGCCAAGTAATTAATAAAATTGCTATTTTATTGATGGGATAGTTATATTTTTATACCTTGTATTTTGTCTGTTTGTTTAATTTATATCTTATTTTTTAGTTATTATTAATATTGATCTCCAGATTTGAAAATTACAATAAATATATACTTTTTTTGGGTCGAACACCAATTTTAGCCATTGAGTTTACCAAAACACCCTTTTAAACTATAAGAATACATATTTGAATGCTTAATTTAAATTTAAAACTAATTAAATTACTAACTAATTGAATAAATATCGAAAAAGCAGTTTAAAAAATGCAAAAAAATACAAAAATTAACAATTATACATATGAAAGATTTTATGAAATTTATATAAATTTTAAATTTGTTTCTTTAAAAATATATATATAAATTTTTAAAGGTATTTTAGTAAACATAATGATCAAAATTTGTGTTTCACCTAGAGAGAGTACAATTTTTTTACAAATTCTAACTCTAAAAGTCAATATTAATAATAACAAAAATATAAGGCATAAATTGAATAAGTAGTCAAGGCACAAGATATAACAAAAGTAATTATTCTTTTGTTAATTAAAGGCTTTCTGTAAGTTTGGTCATCTAGTAGATAGAGTCTTATATTAA
Organism: Parasponia andersonii; assembly: GCA_002914805.1. Lineage (NCBI taxonomy): Eukaryota > Viridiplantae > Streptophyta > Magnoliopsida > Rosales > Cannabaceae > Trema > Trema andersonii. Next base: position 2,966,326 of record JXTB01000003.1, read on the forward strand.
GGAAATGGAAGATACAATTGGAGGGACAAAATAATAATTTTACCTAGCTCCAATTAATATTCATATAGGGTATACGTGCAAATCTTAATTATCTAATAGACAGAAAAGAAGAAATATGCTAGAAAATGCAGTAGGCTTTTAGAGTACACTGCTAAGCCCTTTAAGGCATTGTGTAATTTCAGCCAACCCAAACCCTATGGCTGGCTGAATTCTCCTCTTAGTCCCTCTTTTGTGTATTATGTTTATGTAAACTCTTAGAAAATCTTAGACTAGTAACCAAAGTAAACTGATTACGAAATAGCTTTTATGATCTCTTAATGAGAGTTATTTTCTTGATGCATGAATTTATATTTTTAGTATGATTATTATGTTAATTTTTTTACGTAGCAAACCTTAATAATTCCTTGTTTCAAACTTGGAAATAAAAAGTTAGTTTTTCTTTATAATAAATTAATACTAGTGAAAATCATATGTATACCAAGATGACTTAAGGACACTTGGAATTAAAAGTGACATTATTAAGTCACAAAAGCATGAGCCAATATCATACGACTAAGAAATTCCATTAGACCACTTTAGAAAGTATCTCTTTGTTATTTAATATAGTTGCAATACCATAGTTTGATACATTACATTTTAGAGAGCTAGGATTTAAAAGAACAAAATCACTCAATAGTGTAGAAATTATCAAGAGATTGATGGTAAAGATTAAGTAGATAAAACTAGTCAATGGTGTAGGAATCAGTAAGAGATTAAAGTTGGAGATCAAGTAGACAAAATTATTCGATGGTGGAGAAAATACCAAGAGATTAAAGGTGAGGTTCAAGTAGGTAAATAAATTAATGGCGGAGATAATACTAAGGAATCATAGGTAGAGATTAAGTGGACAAGGTCAGTCCAAAGGTAGAAATAAGTTGTAGAGAAAGGTAAAGAAAGAAGATAAAGTTAGTAGAGAATTTGGAGTTGTTGGGCTATTTCTAACACACAAACTGCATGTATATGGGTTACAACAGTAATATAACTAGTAAGAGAGTATCGTTCCCATAGAAATTACTTAATTCACAATTGCTAACTACTAACCGAAAGTAGCTCCATAATTTATCTAAATGACAATAATTGATTTTTTTAAGTAAGAATCAAAATGTAAGTAGCAATATAAGATGCAAGAATTAAAATTGAAATAAAGCAAACAAAGTTTGTAATAAAAACAATTATAAGGAACCTAGAGACGTAGTCTATCCTCTAACTCTTCTAACTACTAGTTTTTCTCAGAATTCAGCTATCCATTTAGAGTTAAGAGCCGAGAATTTGAATATATTCGCTAACTTCTTTCCAAGACATAAGTAAAAATATCTAGATAAGCTAATATGTTACTCCTAATATAAATTGAGTAGATTCATTAAGTTTAGTTATTCTCTCACAAAAGTTGCACAAGTTACATAGGCATGTTCCTATCCTATACAAACTCACCCCATATTAAGCAATCTTATGTTGTTCTAACTATATCGAAACCTAAATTTATCTTCCCAAGTTCATATAAATTTCACAATACAACTCTATTTAGTGGCCAAAAATATCGATGCATTAAGCTCAAGATAGAACAATCAACTCAACAGTGGATATCAAGAACAATTGAGGAAAGCAAAATAATTGAATTATATTAGAGGTTCAATTACTTTCCTAGAAATCATGTTTAGCTCATAGTCATACAAAATAAATCACAAAAAATATAACAAAATTGATACATACTCATTTACAGAAAATAAAATAGAAAGACAAGAGCAAAAGGAAAGAAAAACTTTTTTGAAGCTTCCAATCTAATTTCTTGGACTTCAATCCCTCTTTTGGTATTGTTTCTTCCTTAGAACTACTCTAAAATGTCGCGGTGCCACATTTTTAGGCCTGCAGTCCCACTGTTTTGGGGCTGCAACCTCATGATTTTGGCACTATAGCCCTATGATTTTGGGCTACAGTGCCAATTTTTCCTATATTGTGGTTCCAAACTGACTGACTTCTATCTTCAATTTAAAAGCTCTTTTCCCAGTCTCCTTTTGTCACGGTGTAAGTTTGTGACCTAAATGTCTTGGTTTACCTCCAATTTAGCTCCGTAAAATAACATTCTTCGCCAAATAATGTCTCACCTGAAATATGTATCAAAAGTAACAAAATAAGTAAAAAAGGCTAAGAAATGAATAAATCTTAAGCTCGAAAGAATGGTAATGATAAGTATAAAAGAACAAAATTAATCAATAGTGTAGAAGATTAAGTAGGTAAAACCAATCCACGGTGTAGGAATTCTTAAGAGATTAAAGTTGGAGATGAAGTAGACAAAATTATTCAATGCTGGAGAAAACACTAAGAGATCAAAGGTGAAGATCAAGTAGGCATAAAAATCAATGGAGGAGATAACACCAAGGAATCAAAGGTAGAGATTAGATGGACAAGATCAATCCAAAGATAGAAAGAAGTTGTAGAAAAAGATAAAGAAAAAAGATAAAGTTAGTAGAAAATTTTGGAGTTTGTAACATTAATTTCAAAGAGGAAGACATAGACTAATTAGTTGGTGGTTTTTATCTCCAAAATAATTCAAAAAAGTAAGAAAAGTATAATTCTTAGTAAAGATTTTCTTTGGAAGTTAGTAGCACTAGATTCTAAATAATTCAAACAAAGAATTAATTAAGACAAGACAAAAGTAATAGATGGGAGAAAATGGACCAAACAAAAATGTGTTCTTGAAATAATTAAAACATATGACAGTGGAGTAGAAAAATGATGTATAGATAAAATTAGTAAGTAATCATGCTTGGATTATTGAAAGAAATATGAAATTGATATATTATTAGATACCTCCTGCGGATAGGCTATAAAATAAACCATTCACTTGGCACTTGAGAATCCATACTCATCCTTTCATTCACTGAGTCAAAATTATATCCATTTTTTGTATCATTCTTTTTCTAAAAGAAAACTAGAAGAAAAATTCTTTCTAACTATCTTTTTTCCAAATAGAAAACATTATAGTATATTATCCATCATTTATGTCTTTTCTCTAAAGTCTCTAGAGTTTAAGAGCGTTAATCAAGAGAAGAGAGCGTTAATCAAGTTTTGAGTAGTTTTGTCAAAGTTTAATCTTAGAGGGTATAATTGTTAAAAATCTTAAGACTTAGAGGCAAAAATATAAATTATGAAACCTAAAATTTTGGGTTGAAATTTTAGTGTAAAGATTTCCAATAAATCATATTTTAGATCGTTTAGTGGAATAAGAAAAGATTAACGTAAGTTTAAGACATAAAATTTATGATAGGCAACGATAGTCTTAAGCCCACAATTGTGTCTAGCCCAAGCATAATCATGGGTACAAGAATAGTTAAAAAGCTTAGTAGTATGCTTAGCCCAAAGTATGACTTTAAGCTTAAAGCTAGTAAGTAGTCATTAGTATATTTGGCCTAAAGATAAGATGATTAATTAAGTAATATTAATGGAGGACAAAATAATTACGAGATCTTAGCTATTTAAGGATGATATTTTTCTAGTTTTCAATTGAAGTTCTTATGGACTAGTAGTAAACCCAATAAGAGCATTATGATAAGGGCTAAAAGAAATTAAATCCAATTAATCTAATCTATAAGTATTAAGAGTCAAAAGTATATTTTGATCTTGTTTGAGGAATGCGGACTTTAATGTATGAATAAGATTGAGTCCTAGTCATTTTAAACCTACCAAGTATTTAGAGGTCTAAGAAAAGTAATAAGTCCATTTTAAATTACTTTAACCATTAGATTATGTATATGTTAGGACGAACCTTCAGCCTTGACGTACATACACAAGTAGAACTAAGGAAACCACATTACGAGGTAAGTACAATCTCACTTATGACATAGATTGTTTTGAAAGCATGATCTTTGTGACACAATATGTTTGAGATAATTTAACAATTTGAATCAGCCTTTGTTATATGTATGGATTTATATGATGTGAAATTTGCATATAAAAATACATATCTCCTATGATGATGTATGCAAACTTTACAATGTTATTATTGACGAAACATGATAAGTATATTCTCTTTATATGTTCCTATTTGCTATGAATTAATACTATGCACTCATATAGTCAATTATTTTGAGAAAATTTTTGAATGTCCCTCGGCCAATCTTTCGCTACGAAAATCGTTTAAATCCAACAATTATTGGCAAAACATGACAAGTATATTTTAATTAAAGGAATTGATGAGATAATCCAATATTAAGTTTGGATTGATAATGAAGTATGCCTATCTAAGTTAAAGAGGAGACTAAATAAGATAAGGAACATACGTATGTCGTACCAACATCTACTACATGAAATTATCCAATGGAAGATAAGATCGACCTCAACTAGATGAGGATTCCCAAGGAAAAGATCTTAAGTTTATGATCGTGATTATTTTTCAGTAAGGTTGCTCCCCTGATTCCCATTCGATTGTGTGCACTCATTACTTACACCAGGGTCCATAAGAAAGATAAAATGTTTTATGATAACAAATGAGATAGAAGTCCTCATAATGAAATATATAATGAAATATCTTATTCTGAAGCTAAACATAATGATTTCATAAAATAGTGTAACAAGATTTTCATAAAATGTTGTTTGCTTATATATGAAATATTTTGTGAGAACTACATTGTACTTGATAAGTGAAAGCTAACATGGTATGAATATTCGTGCTATAGGTATCAAAAGTAAGAAATTGTTGACTTGATTAATGGGTTGACTGGGATTGAGACTAGGGTGAATGTAAGGCACGTGCTATAAAATACCACCACTATATTTTCTACGTATATTTTTATTATGAAATAAATTTCTTCAATTATTTAAAATTAATATTGCAGTTATATTTTTAAAATATTTTAATAAGTCAATATTTGATTTCACTATGCATAATTTAATCAAGTTTAATTTTAAAATAAATTTTATTGAATAGAGTTTAAATAAACATTTTTTAGTACGTAAAGATTTTAAGAATAAAAATGTTTTGAGTTAAATTAATGCAAAACTAAACGGGTTTTGTCAAAATAGACCTAAATTGTCTAGGGAGAGCTTGGGATTTAAGTGGTCTGCATGAGACCTCCTCCTCACTTGTGAGTCATTTTGAGTTGTACAGTATTTAAATCACCCAAATAAAGGGGTTTGTAAACGAACTCAAATAAATGTTGCTTAACCATCTTTGAAGCATTTCATTCGTTTTTAAATTTATCATATTAAGTAAATGGTTAACTATAAATATTAATCTCTTTAAAAGAAATGATAGTATGTTTCTTTAAAAAAAAATGTTCTGAATTTTTAGAGTCCAAGTTTCTTTTTTAAAATGAATTAGTTAAGAATGTACATAAATGTCTGTTTGAAAAGTCAGATTATTGTAGTTAAGTTTCTTAAAACATTAGTTTGGTGGCTATCTCAGAAAACTGAGAGAAAAGTGAGAGAGGGGAATTCTTAATTCCACCCATTAGAGGCCATTGGAGTTCCTGGATTCTCACTTAGATGTTGACTGATTAACGTCTAATTGTGTGTATTTACGAAGAGTTTATATTATCATTATACACTTAAAATGTCATTAGCTTCCCTCGTTTAAAACATTTTGTTAGTTAAAAACAAAAAAGAAAGAGTTACCCCTAATTCGTTCTAAATGATTGTTTCTGTACAAGTTACATAAATTGTTCACCAGTCCTATGGACTCAATGTACAACGAAATCCAACTAACATGCACTACATAGGTTATTGTTAAATGGGTCTCAATTAGTCAACATTTTAAATTGGGCTGCATTCACATTCAACCCGACATACTTTAGTATTTTGCCTATTTCTCTTTCAATAGGAGGTGAAATAGTGTAATTTTTTATGTTATGGATAACTATACAAAAAGAACTACTCATGATATTCTTTGATAAAGACGAGTAAGAGCTGAATTCATGATGAAAAATAAGATATTTTCAGAGAAGAAGATTAACTGCCAGTTTTGACTCAATAGGACCTTCTTAACCATTTTTATACCAAGTCAAAAAATTTAAATGATCTTAGAGTGATTCTAGTGCCATTTGAGTCTTCAGAGAAAAACCTGCAAAAAAGCTTATTTGACTAGGGCCATTTTTGTCCTAATTCATTGAGTTCCATATGTATCTTTAGGAGGGATTAAATCTGGCCAAAACAAGTTGCCACATTTGCTTATACTTAGTCTACTATCATTGATTTTATTTCCTCCATTTTTTTATATAAATAGATACTTAAGCTAAGCTTGGGAGATATCTCAGTTTAGATCAAGATCACTTGGTCTTGCTTTTCTTTTGTTATACAAGTAGTTGTAATCTTCTTTTGCATTCATAGTAGTAAGAATTTTCTGTTTGAAGTTATGTCCTCATTTTGTTCATATATGCCTTTCTTCTTTATTATGTCTAATTAATTTTGCATCTGACAAAGGTTAAATGGTAAATCTCTTCGAGAAGAGTAGGTATAATTTAAAGCTCACTATTTATATCTTTCAATCATTGTTATAAATATGTTTTCTTTACTTTCTTAATTAATCTTAAAACTATCCTTCTTAAGTGGTAAGTGTTCATTTATGATTAGTAACTTTTGGCACACCAAATGCTTGAGTCCCTCTTAGCCGTTTGTTTGGAAAACTGACTGTGCTAAGAAGGAATCTTGATTTATTGTAGAATTAAGTTGGTATTATAAATTATTGGCCACATTTACAAGTATTGGTATTGTAATCAATCATAATAACCTCCTTTTTAAGTGATGTATCTTGATTCGTTGTGAACAATCTTGGTACATCAAATACTAGATTCCCTTTAGGCCATTTACTTGAAAAACTGATTGTGCTAGTAAAGAATCTTGATTTGTTATAGACAATATTGGTACCACAAATTCTTGACCACACTTATAAGTGTTGGCATTATTCAAAAAATGTAATTAAGAAAACTAATACAATTATATGTTTAACTTATAACGAACTTTGAATATTTAATCTTTGATTAGAACCTCCCTTATGTGTGGATTTCAATTGAATAATAAATGAGTTTAGATTATACTTATTTGATGTACCAAGAGCGGATCTTAACCTTGGCAACCTTTTAAGAGGGGAATTGGGTAAATAAAGGAGTTATATGGTAGATTGTAATCTTAGGTTCCATTTTTTATTATTTTCAATTAGACGTCTTGATAGATAAGTTTAGTTTTTGCATTTACTTTCTATTTTTTGTTGCTTAGTATTTTTCTATTTAATTTCAAGTTATTTTAGTTAATTCTCGATAATTGTTTGGATAAATTGAAAACTGTGCTTAGTTAGTAGCTAACAGTTATAATCTCATTTCTTTGTGGGTAAACACTCTTACACAAATTTGAATTACTTGTTGACCCGTACTCTTGCAGTTTGTCTATTATTTGGTACAACTTGATGGGTTTGAGGGAGGAAGGGGGATGAAAAGATAATATTATTTTTCTATAATTGACTGTTTGGAAAAACAATGTATGGGCTATACCGTATATATGTAAATATCTTTTAAAACCCATGTTTTCTTTAATTTATTCAATGCATGTTAACAGAGCTTACTTACAATTAAAGATATGAACAAGTATCCTAATTCAAAATATCAATAATTAGAGTTGGAAGAAATTAACATTTTTTTCTTTTCAATTATTTTATTCCTTATTATCCCAAATACGTATAATGGATAATTTCACTTGGTTAGAAGAGTCATAATTCAATAAAACATATTATTGAATACTTAACATTAAGATTTAATTATTTAATTAATCGTAACTAAATTAAGTAATATTAACTATTAAATCAATAAGAGCCATGATTTCAATATCTATAAAGTATATTCTTTGTATCCATGAAAGTATACTACCAAACTACCAAACTATTGCTGTTAATCTAATAGATCATAATATTATACTTTTTAATAGATCAAATAATAGAATTCGTAAATATGAATTCATTATTTATTTCACGACTAGAATACATATTTCTAATTTTACATTTGTGATTTTGTTCACTTTTATCTAATTTTTTTAGTTTTCATCAAAAATTGATTGATTTTTATCAACTCTTGGAAGAGTTCACATGTATTTTTATTTTGAACTTGAAGATCAAGCTTTAAGCCTCCTGGTAAAGTTAAGTATAATATGTATTTAAATAATAAGTTGAGCAAGGGTCTGATTGTGCAAATAGTGGGAGAAGTAATTGAATAAGGTTAGTAGCTTTTAATATATCAATAATACGAATATGCCTCAAGTTCTACTATATGAACATCATCTTTTAATCTTATATATATGTTCATTTTAATTTTCTTTCTTACTAATTAAAAATTAAAGTAATATTTGGTTGGAAAAAATAAGTAAGATTGGGATATAATTATTAATCGGACAATACAAATGATCAAGTTTTAAGGTAACTTAAGAAGTTATACTCTTTATAAGATTATGACTAATAGCTTGAAAATCCCATTAAATTGTGGCTACAATATAATATATTGGAGTTTACCTTAGAGGAAGATCTACAAGATAAAACTAAATACTTGGAAGAAGAAATAACTGTAAAGTGAATAAGATCTATATGGCAAAATTAAACACTTGGAAGAAGAAATGACCAAAAAATGAATCAAAATGTGAAATGGTTACCAGTATTGGATTTAGTGTCAGAAATAGTTTCATTTCAAACCTCAAAACTTCATTAGAGAAAATGTGGTATCTTAACTGAGGGAAAAAGTTGAGAAGCCGATATTGATGATATGATCTTACTTACTCACTCTTGGGCTTATATAGTGTTTGATCCTTCTTTGGAAAATATTTCTAGTGTATCTACTATATGCAAGTCTTGTTATATTATAATTGATAGTTGTGAACTTTTAGTTGATTTGATTGTGATACCAATGGACCAATTTGATATGATCTTTGGCATGGAATAGTTGTGCAAATATTGAACTATAGTTGATTGTCATAGAAAGAGGGTCACTCTCCACTTTGAAAATAGATATACGGTCTTGTATCAAGCTGGTTTTAATCCCACGAGGCCTAGTCCTCTTTTGAGAGCATATATTGGTGGAAGAAGGAAATTAGAAAGTTATGAGAGTCTATTCGCTATCGATGGTGAAAGGGAAAACACATATCAATACTAGTGAATATCAATGGTTAGTAAATTTTCAGATATTTTCCTGAAGATTTACTTGGACTACAACCTAATAGGGAAAACAAATTATACATTGACTTATTTCTTAGAGCTTAACCAGTCTCTATTTTTGCTTACCATAACGCTCTTACAGAGATGGCTGAATTAAGAAAGTAACTTGATGACCTATTATCTAAAGGGTTCAATAGGAGCACTACCTTGTTATAGGGTACTCTAGTTCTTTTTGCCAAGAAAGCTGATGGTACACAGAGTGCTCTGTATAGACTATAGAAAACTTAATCAATTGACTGTAAAGAACAAGTATCCACTACCAAGAATTGATGAGTTTTTTGACCAACTCGGTGGTTCCAAATTCTTTTCCAAGATAGACTTTAAGTTCGGGTACCATCAATTAAAGATTCGGGAAGAAGATATTTTGAAAATGACATTTAGGACCTGATATAGGTATTTTGAGTTTCTGGTTATACAATTCAGATTAACAAATGCACCTACAGCATTTATGGACATAATGAACAAGATTTTTATGCCTTACTTAGACTGATTCATGGTTGTGTTCATTAACAATATCCTGATCTAATTCAAGGCTCGGGAAGAATATGATGAATATTTAAGAATTGTACTTCAAACTTTAAAAGATCATTAGTTATATGCTAAGAGATTGGAATATGACTTTTGGATGAGAGAAGTAAAATTCATAAGGCATATGATCTCTCAAGATGGTATCTAAGTCGACCCTCCAATATAGAGTCTGTTCTAGGATGGGGAGACCTAGGAATATGCCGAACATACGAGGTTTTCTTGGTTTAGTAGAATATTATTATTATTTTGTGGAGAATTTCTCGAGCATTGATTTGCCTTAGACAAACTTAACTAGGATAGATGTGAAGTTCCTCCAGGATTAGGAATATGAGAAAGCTTTTTTAAGACAAAAAAAAAACTTGACAACTGCACTAGTTCTTATTGTCCTTGATAGTAATGAGCCTTTCTTGGTATACACAGATGCATCTAGTTTAGGACTGGGATGTGTTTTAATGGAGAATGGCAAAGTTGTATCTTATGCTTTTAACCAGTTGAAACCACATAAGAAAAACTATCATATTCATGACTTAGAATTAGTAGTTGTGGTGTTTGCTCTTAAGATTTGGAGATGTAATTTTATATATGTAAAATTTGAAATTTATTCTGACCGTAAGAGTTTGAAATATCTCTTTACTCAATAGGACCTGAACATAAGACATGAGATGGATTGAGTATATAGACGACTATAATTTCAATCTTTAGTATCACTTTATAGAGGCTAATGTAGTAGCTGATACTTTAAGTCATAAATCTCATGATGTAATTGCTTATCTGGTATTAGAAGAATCGAAGAATTTAGTTACTATTGGTGACTATAACCTGGAGTACTTGCAAAATGGCAATGCTACTTGTATGAGCAATATAGTAGCTATATTTTCACTCCTCTAGATTGTGCAACAAAGTCAACGATGATATCTAGAGCTGAAGATGAAGTAGAATCAACTTTAGAATAGTAAACAAATAGATGGTTAGAACAAAAATAAAGAAGGGTTTCCACTTTATAAAGGAAAAGTAGTAGTAGCTAATAGTCTTGATCTTCAAGAAACTATCCTTACTGAAGCTCATAAGTCTAGGTTTGTAATATACTCTGATAATACCAGGATGTACCACGACATAAAAAGACTATATTGGTGGAAATACATAAAACAAGATGTATTTAATTTTGTGGCTAAACATATGACTTGTCAATGAGTCAAGGCAGAATATCAGAGACCAGCAGGAATACTTTAGCCTTTATCTATTCCAGAATAGATTTGGGACAAGATCATAATGGATTTTATGACTAGCTTTCCTTAAACTTTGAGGAAGAATGATGCGATTTGGATGATAGTCGATCAGTTAAATAAAACTGCTCACTTTATATCGATCAAAATGGCTATTCACTTACCTAACTAAGTAAGCTCTATATAGAAAATTTTATTCGCTTACATAATAAGGTACCTTCGAGCATAATTTTTGACAAAGATTGAAGATTTACTTCTAAGTTTTGAATAGCCTTATAGAAAACTTTTGGAACACAATTAAACTTAGTACAACTCATCACCCAAAGATAGATGGTCATTCTGAAAAATGTATTCAGATTCACGAGGACATGCTTCGTTCTTCTATACTGGATTTAGATGAAAACTTGGATGATCATTTGTCATTAGAGGAATTTTCTGATAACAACAATTACCAAACTAGTATGGGTATAGTTTTATATGAGGTATTGTATGGTTAGCATGTAGATCACCCTTGTATTAGGCAGAACATGAAGAGCATATCACTCTTAGACAAAAACTGATTAAGGAAACTACTGAGAAAATAAAAGATATTTAGGAAAGTCTGAGAAAAGTTCATAGTCATTAGAAAAGTTATGTAGATCCTAAAAGGCATGAGTGAGAGTTCAAAACTGGCAATTATATATTTTGGAAACTAACTCCAAGGCATAATATTACAAGATTTGAAGTTTAAGCGAAAATTAGCTCCGAGATTTATTAGTCCCTTTGAGATCAATGACAAAATTGGACTAGTATAGCTTATTTTTTAAAACTACCTACGCAGTTGAATCATGTATATATCGTGTTACATGTATCGATGCTGAGGAAGTATATTATAGATCCATCACATGTCATTCAGTATGTATATGTGTCGATTCAAGAAGATGCGTCTTACAAGGAGCAACTTGTTCACATTCTTGGCAAAGAGTTAAAAATACTTGTAAGATGGAAATATAATTGGTCAAGGTACTCTGGGAATATCACATATAAGATAACACTACTTAGGAACTTGAGACCGAGATGTATAAGAAATACCTTCATTTATATAATTTTTAACTTGAAATTATGCTTTAATTTCTCATGTATATTGTAATTCTCGATTGTATTCAAATTTTGGGACGAAATTCTTTGAAGGGAGGAAGGATGTAAAAATCCTGTAATTTAGTCCAAGGGCATTCTGGTAATTGCATATTTTTGGAATTTAAAAGTAATAATATATGAAATAAACTTAAATTGAATGTAAGTTTAAGTTCATTTAGGCAGAAGGTTAAGGAAAATTTGAAAATAGGGAACAAAGAGCAACTTTTGGAGGGCGTAACTATAAGAAATTTTAGAAAATTGGGTAAAAACATAATTTATGAAATAGTGCAAGGCCAATCAGATTTTTCATGTGGCCTACAGTTATAAATATTGCCTTTAAATTTTTCTAGTTTCTCTCTTTCTTCACCCGATACCCTCGGAGCTCTCAAACGCCAAGTCCTCTGCCGTCAAGTCTAGCCATCATATCACTATGCTCTGTTATTGAAGTGCTAGCTCACGACCATCGCAGTGAGCTAATGAAGGACTACCATCCCTTTGTGCTCCACCTCGCACTACCAAGCTCGACAAATCATACCCAATAGCCACGAGTTCCCACAACTCTTTAAGCCATTCTCTGACGAAATCAATGCTAGTCGCTGGTGGAAAGAGCAAGCCCATGGCACAAGCTTCGACCCGTTCTATACAATTTACATTGGTCAGATTTTTTTCTTGAGGTTTAAACTATGTAAAATCTTCAAGCTAGATGTTCTGAGAGTCAAATTTGATTATGGTAGGTGTTTAGGATTTTTATGGTGTTCTTTTTTGTTTTTCTTTCTTTTTTTTTTATTTAAGGACTAGCAAAAGTTAAGTTTGAGAGTATTTGATGGCCTCATATTTATATATTATTTGTATATCTTTTCTACCTTAATTTTGTGCTTAATTGTCTCTTGTAAAAAATTTTATCTTTAACTTATCCTATTTTGTTTGATTGAGTAGGTATGAAAGTATTGATATAAAAGAGAGTTGAAAGTGACACTTTTCTAGAATAATTTGAGAAGAAAGATATGAAGAAATAGAGTCTATATGGCCTAATTCATTCTCAAAGCCCAAGTGACCAAATAGTGATACAGTTGAATCACTTAGGATACTGAAGCAAAATCATGTTTAGAGCTAGCTTGTGAACAAAGTCATTTATATACTAGTTTTTATACATGCCTAAAGCACATACCCATTAATAATTAGATTACTATTTAGAAAACATTATGGTAGTTATTAGTTAATAAATGTAAAAAATTGTGAGGAAAAAAATATAATGGTATTATAGTACCTGACTCTATTTAAAAAAAAAAAAAGAAGAAAAAAAATATATAAAAGAACCTCCCAAAAATAAATAAATAAATAAATAATATGAAAATTGAAACAATATTATATGTAAAATGAACACAATATGTATAAATGATATTGATAAGAAAAAATAGTTTTGGAAAAAATAGCAAATAAGTCAAAAATTATAGGAAAGGAATAAGTAACAAAAAAAAGACTATTAGCAGCTCACTATTTATAACATCTTAGGCTTGGCCCAAAAATATTAAAGGGTCAGTGTTCCCATTCAAATGAAGCCGAAGAAATTCATGCGTTTTTTCATGAATACTGCTACTTAGAGAAGAACTGAGGCAAGAGGATATATTTAATACACTTTTGACGATGCTAAGGAGTAAAACAAGAAAATTATATAGTATTTGACAAGGTATTGAAATAATAAATATTAAGCATGGATATGGAATAAAGCTCTTCTCCCTAGGTACATTCCTTTTTCTATAATAGTAATAAACGAGTATGGTGACTCGCGCTTTTGCTACAGGTTATATTAAATTATAGTATGGGTAAAATAAGTTAATATACATAATATAATTAATTATTATATTGTACAACTAATTTCATTATGAAATATTACTCATATTATTTACAATATGTCATAACTATTTATAAAACGATGATATTTGTTTACAGTGTGCTAAACTATTGTGTAAAACATTACAAAATGTTGTTGTAATAAAACAGATTGATTATCCATTTCAAAGCTTTTGTTTTTCTTCTTTTTCTTGTTATTCTTCATGACAGTTAAAAAAATAATAATTTTAGAATAGCTAAAAGGAATAAAATTAAATTATGCGCTTATTTAAAGAAAGAAAAGATAATGAATTTTTTTATTCAAATGTAAAGTATTTATTTTTTAGTAATTACTTGATTGATTTTCATTTTTTTAATCATTATATTGATATTGTTTGTGATCTGAAATTGAAGAAATATATTATGAGTTAATCAATGAATGATATGTTAAATTTTCTATTAAGTGAAATATAAATCGATAGTAATTTTTTACCTTTCGGTTATTTTCTTTAGATCGGTTTTTTGGATCTAATGGTATGGCAAGTATTGTTTCTATTTTTGAGATAGTTATTAGTGTAACGATTCGACTTTTTGATCCGACATTGGAAATTCATGACAATTTTTTTTATACTTTTAATTCTTCTTAAGAGATTTACATTCATAACTAACTATTTACTTAAATTGATAATTTTGAAAATAAGTAAAATGCTTCTCGATGGTTAAGTAACCTTTATTTAAATTTGTTTATAAACTTTTCCTTAGAGTGATTCAAATAATGCACAACCATAAAAGGGCTCCCAGGTGAGGAGAGGGGGTCACATATGGACCACTTAAGTCTCAAGCTCTCCTTAGATAGTTTAGGTATTTTTGACAAAACCCTTGTGTTTTGCATTTATTTAAATAAAAAAATTTTCTTTTTTAGATATTTTGAAAAATATTTGTTTAAATTATATTCAATTAAAATATATTTTCAAGTTCAATTTAATAAAACTATACATTGCAAAATAAGATGCCAAGTTATGAGTATGTTTTCAAACAATATCAAGCTTACATAGTTGAAATCATTTGTCTCATAATAAGAACATATGAGGAAGTAATTTCAATGGTGGTATTCCATTGCCTATACCTCGCATTTATCCCTGCATCGATTCTAGCTAACCCATCAATCAAATCAGAGATTTCTTTCCTTTGGTGCCTATAGTATGGATATTTAAAAAACGTGAGCTTTCGCTCAGCAAGTATAATGTAATTCTCACAAAATATCTTATTTATAAACAAATAATCTTTTCTTAAAGGTATTTTTGCTTTAGCACGGAAGAGTATAGTGACTAAATTAGGGAATCTTGACTATCAATTAGGAGAAAAAGTTAGATAATTTAAACTAGATTAGTTACAATAAAATCAAAACCACTAGGATTATTTTCATTGAAATTTCATTTTATTTTTTGTTTTTAATTTTTGTTCTTGTTATTTTTATTTTGTTTAGTTTAATTTAATTTTTTCTTTCGTCATTTAATTCAAATAAAATTAGGGTTATTCAAAATTATCACTACTAAAAAAATCTAAATAGCACACTATTGCCAAATTCAAAAAGACGTCATTTTTTATAAACGACTAGTGTTATTTACTATTTAACGCTGGTTTTTAACAAAAATGATGTCTATTTAAGATATTTAACGTCATTTCTTAAGGAATCGACATCTATTTGAGATATTTAATGTCGATTTCTGGAGTCGGCATTTAAAGTTAATATTTAACGCCGTTTCTTAAAGAACTGACGTCTATTTGAGACATTTAACGTCGAAATCTGGAGCCGGCATTAAAAGTTGACATTAAATATTATTTCTTAGGGTACCAACATCTATTTAATATTATGGATTTTTTTATTGAGATATTTTGTTAATTTAAGGAAAAATATATATTACGGTGATTTATTTTGTGTTTTTTAAAATTATTTTCTTATTAAATGATGTTGATTTGGAACTTTAAAGAACTAATAAATATAGTTGATATTACAAATATAATCAAAGAAGAGTTAGGGCGAAATGGCAATACCTAGATGGATTAGTCTTGGAAGCTTGTGTGATTGAATCCTAGGAGGAACCCTTTGCCTCCTTTTTATTTATTACTCATTTAATATTGGTTCTTAAATAACCGGCATCAAATATCAACTTTTAACATCATTTCAGAATCGGCGTCTATTGAACATATATTTAAAGGTACATGAATGGATGTTGGTATTTGAACAGGCATTAAATGGCAAACAATGTCATTTTTAACTGGCGTCTATTTGCATTATTGTAGTAGTGTTTAATAATTGGTAAATCATTAGTGCTTATGGGAAAGACACTCATACTCACTTTATATTAATTGTTCCAAGTTTTTGCACTTGTAAGTTACACAACATGTTTTTTGCATTGTTACTGGGAACATTTTCAGCTCAAGTTGCTATATTGATGAAGTTGCTTAACCTTTTAGTAGCCAATGTTATTTACACTCCTCTGAACTTGGACTTATTTATAGTTTTTTGAGCTTTAATTGTGAGACAGATTATGATCTGTGTAAATTATTGCTATAGATGATATGTGATGAACTTTTGATATACAACTTTGTACAATAATTTTTATTCTAGTATATGTTTAAAAGGTGATATATTTATGGATGGGTATACTTTTATATAAATATTTTTAGAGGCCATTACAAATGTTTATAAATTTTTAAAATTAAATTTTGGTACAAATTTTTGAAACTTTTTAAGTTAAATTTTGGCATGTTTATTAATTTTCAAATCTTTTTAGATCAAATCTTGATATTTCTACTTTCTAAAATACCTATTTTACCACTGATTAAATATTGATATTTCTACTTTCTAAAATACCTATTTCTATTTCGGATCGTGACAATTTTCCTTTATAATTATAAGGTCAATTGAATTTTATTACTCATTTAACAGAAGTTCTCAAATAATCGGTTTTAAATGTTAACTTTTAATTTCAGCTCAAAATCGACGTCTATTAAACATACATTTAAAGGCATTGAATGGATGCCGATATATGTTTAATGGTAAACAATGCCAGTTTTTAACTGGTATCTATTTGCATTATTGTAATAGTGTTTGGTAATTGGTAAATCATTAGTACTTGTGGGAATAACACTCATACTAATTCTATATTAATTGTTACGATTTTATGCACTTGCAAATTATATAACAAATTTTTTGTGCCGTTGCCAGTGACACTTTCAGCTTAAGTTGCTACATTGATGAAGTGGCTTGACTTTTTAAGAGCCAATGTTATTTACACTCCTCCTCAATTTTATCTTATTTATGGTATTGTGAGCTTTAATTACAAGACGTTATGATATGTATAAATTATTTCTATAGATGATGTGGATGGGATTCTGGTGACGTTAGAATCGGTATTCATTCTTTTGCTTATCTTTCAGGGTTTGTTTTTAATAAATAGACTTGTTTTAGCTCTTACGAAAGACGAAGTTGGCTGATTACCTTATTGGAGTTGTAATGGTGTGAGTTTAAACTAAGTTTAAAGCATATTGGAATAGTCATTTTCTTGAATTAGCATATAGACGTTGAAAGTTGAAACAATGTAATAGTATTCTTATTTATTTCATCCAGACTCGTGCCCATGTATTTTTACCCAGCCTTTTTATAAACCTTTATAATTACACATTTGAAATGATCGATAATCCAATCCTTATAATTATTGGTGGAAAACTAGAGTCTATTTACCTCGGAAATGTCAATTTAAGAAAATTGATATGTTATTTTTTTTTTGACTTCATGCTAAAAAACTCAAAATGCACTAGCAGAGTTCCACTTGTTGGACCCAATTAAGCTCAATAGAATATTATCAAATCGATGATAATGTGTTTAGATTTAAAATATCTAAATTTTAAAAACCAAACTTGCAACAAAATTTTAATTTATTCTAACATTAAAGAAAAGTTAAATAAACGTATGGAATTAAAGAAACTCCATCATATAAAGTCGTGTACCTAAAAATCTCTAGATGGAACTATGGTGGTGATACTACTTCCATGGAAATTATTTAAGTGAACTATGGTGGTGACACTACTAGCTCCATTGTATGCCATGATAGAGTGAATAATTTCATTGCGTAAGTGACATGACGTGTTTTCAGATAAAGTTTATAGAAGTATCATGCATGCTAATAAGAAATTGTTTTGGAAAGAAAGGAAAGCATTTGTGTGCTAGCTATGTTGCTAGAAAATTAGGATAAAAAGCACATAACAAGCCGACATTTCAATTATGTGACAAGTATGCCTTTAATGGCCGGGCCAGATCTAATTGTGGATCAGTATATGCATATATATGTACTAAACATAATGGTCTATGCTTAGTACGATATATGTATATTACGAATGAAAACTGTCAGTATTTCTATAGAAAAGTGAAAAGTTTCAATTCTCCCAAAAACTTATTTGTTTCTCATTGTTTGAAAGAAATACAGCCCCTCTAAGTTGATCAAACTTCTTTATTATAAAGCCGATTACGTACGTCTAAGCATAGTCTTTTATGCTCAGGTATATTTTTACGAAATATACATTTATAAGAATGTCAAGCATAATGTTCTCTGCTAAGTCAAAACTCATCCAGTTCTCACATTGTACAAAATAATATCGACACATATGGATAGGTCCCCAGACTGCGATCCTTGTTTTGTATTTGGGCATTCAGACAAAATTGTCAGTTTAAATAGAAAACAATAATTGTAAATATTAACGAATGAAACTCTACTAAAATTTCTTAGGACGAAAAATTTGTAGTTGCGCACTATTTCTAGTTTTCTTCTCATTTTATTTTTCTCAAAAAATTAGCGCCTACAAAACTGATCAAAACTTTTATAAAGTCGACTACGTATAAGTAAATTATTTGTGGGCATTACAGTCTCAGTAATAAATTTTAAGCTTGTTTATATTGTCGACGTATGTATAAGTGCACATCCAAGAGTAATTTATAATCTTTACTTTGAAAAAAGGAAATAAAACAACAACAACAATGATTTGCTTTCCACTGTAATAAGTTCGAACGCAACAATAGCAGTACATACGTTATTATTTCAGCAAGGCTCTTACAATGAAATTGCATTTCGGATAGATAATGATATTTATTATAACATAAACGGAAAGCATACAGAATGAACGCAAAGGCAACATCATCTTTTTGGGATGCAAAGGAGATCAGTCACGTGCCAACTATCACCTCATTGACGCTATGCATAAGGGCATGGCACAACGTGGTCTTCGTTTAAAACCTTGTTCAACGTAGCATTCGGGTCTTGTATTGGGAACCTTCAAAGTCTCCACATCTTGCATCCTCCATTATGTATAGTTTCTTATGTCCTTCACCCCGCTAATGTCTTGTAGATCAAAAAACTAATTTTGTTCCTGTTACAATTTTGATACCGTGCGTATAAATATTAGAAACTTTATTATAATATATATAAAGAATCTTTCGCCATTCAAATGCATATTATAACGAACAGTACTTAGCTGCTAACTATCTAATGGGTGCCAAAGGATTGGTAAAACAATGTATAATAGCTTCTTTTACGAATTGAAGATGTAATGGGACTCATCATTACATTGACGAAAAATTTTATATAATACACAATGGATAAAACTCAGCCCAACACAAATTATGTACAGCCAATAGTATCAGAAGGAATAATTAGTCGGGAGTTACTGTAAAAACCCGGAATTTTCGAGGGTAATTTGGGCATTTACCAATTTTCCGGATAAAAAATATTGTGGGGACTAATTTGCAAAAGTTTTGCTCAGATGGACTAAATTGCAAATTTTGGGGGACCAGATTGATAGAGATTTGAAATTTTGGGGACTTATGTGCAATTTTTGAAAAATTGCACAGCCCAATA
>JXTB01000003.1:2990968-3008219 GCA_002914805.1 Parasponia andersonii
GATGATGATGATGGGTTTTAAAATTAATTTCATGTTTTTAGGTGATCATTCAATCTAGGTTTAGTGGTGTATACGAACTGTGGGAGTGGTTCACGGGATGGAATTCCAAATGTTTTTATTTAAATGGACTGATTTTATAAAAACTAAAACTTTGACACTTTTCAAATAAATTAAGGAATTTCCCACCAAGTGAAATTCTCCTTTTGCCACTAGCCCGGGTTTTGGGTCGTGACAGTTACCTTCTTTATTGGTTGATGGGAAGGCATTATTGGTACCTATTTTTGTGAGTCGTTTAGGATGCTTTGCTTTTTTACTAGACACGTTGCGGATAGCACAGATGTCTAGTCTTTTTTCAGCATTGAAAGAAGAACCCATGCATACATACAATATATCTTTTTTTGGACATTGGTTCCAAACAGGCGAGAAGATGTTGCCTGGGCCTTTGGTCTATATAAACAAATTAAACTCATCATCTATCAGTGCCAAATACAGTTGCGCATTAATTAACACAAAATTATAATATGTTATATATACCTCGAAAACAACAAGCAACCCATTTCTGTCGGCCATCCACACGGAGTTGAACTCATTGTCAACAAAAGCAAGCTTGGAACTATCCTTGGAAAATGATGGAAATTCTCCTGACACCCTGAATAGTCCTACATCTGGATTTGGAGACTTGAGCTTGTGGAATTGACATAGCAAATCGCTAGATTTCGCTCTAATTTACGTTCTCATAATAAGAAAATAAATAAACAAAATTCTCAAAGAGAATTTAGAAGAGAAAACTAAGATTTGATTGAAGATTGAATGATTACAACTCTTGCAAATAAAGACAATTTATACAAGTTTAAGATTAATCTAAAGCATCCAATAAAATAATTCAAAGAAACTTATAACCATATACCTAGTACCTATCAACCAAACATACTTAAATTGTTCATCTAACATACTTCAAATAAACAAATTGTTCACCTAACATATTTCAAATAAACAAGCTAAATAATCTAACACATTTCAAAAAAATAAGTCTACAATACCTAACATACAAAAACGTTCTACCAACCAATGGAATGTTCATTAGATTGGGTTTTGGAATTTTGGGCCTTAGCTTTGGGTCATGGATGTGGGCTGATTTTTGGTTGTGGGCTGCTACATCAGTTCTCCCCGTCTTGAAAAAAAACTCGTCCTCGAGTTACTCAAGGTATGACTTCCGGTCTATGGTGCTCGTACAGGTCTTGAACATTGAAGGTCTTAGAAATTGTGTAGCTATCTGGTAGATCAATGACATATGCATTATCAGTAATCTTTTGAATAATACGAAAGGGGCCAATTTCCTTCTGCTTAAGTTTATTGTATTCTCCTATTAGAAATCTTTCTTTACGTAAATGAACCATTATAAAATCGCCCTCTTTGAAAGTCTTGAATCTTCTGTGCTTGTCAGCATTAGCCTTGTATTTTGCAGTGGACTCTTCTAACTTTCCTTTCACTTCTTCATGGATATTGATCACTTTATTAATCAAATGATCGGCAATAATGCTCATCCATGGAAGTGTTGGTAAAGGTACCAAGGCAAGAGTAGGAGGACGAATATAAACAATTTCAAATAGAGTTTTACCACTGGAACAATTTGGCACATTGTTGTAAGCAAACTCAGCTTACGGTAGAACATTCTCCCATTGTCTTAGGTTTTCTTTAATCAAGAACCGTAAAATGTTGCCCAGTGTGCAATTAGTGACTTCAGTTTGCCCATCTGTTTGAGGATGACAAGTGCTACTAAATTGCAGGGTGGTATCAAGTCTCTTCCACAAAGTATGCCAAACATGACTGAGGAATTTACTATCGCGATCAGAGACTATTGTCCTTTGTAACCCATGCAGATGAACAATCTCTCGAAAGAACAATTGAGCAATATGGGTAGCATCTGCAGTTTTCTTGTAGGGAATAAAATGAGCCATTTTTGAAAAACGATCTATCACAACAAAGATAGAATCCGAACCTTTTTGTATTCGAGGTAGTCCTAAGATGAAATCCATGGACAAATCTTCCCAAGGCACATCAGGAATAGGAAGTGGTATAGACAACCTAGTGTTTTGAGCTTGTCCCTTTGCTGTCTGGCATATATAACAACGCTTGACAAATTTCTCGACATGATACTTAAGATGTGGCCAAAAGTATCGAGCTTCAACTAATGAAAAAGTTTTGTCTCGTCCCATATGTCCTCCCAACCCTTCTACGTGTAGTTCCTGAATGATGTGTTTTCTGAGAGATCCTCGTGGAATAAATAAACGATTTTCAAAGAATAGAAAACCATCATGTATTTTATGTTTATTTGCAACTCCATTAATGCATTTCTCCCATTCTTCCATGAAATCTTCATCATCAACATATAAGTCTTTCAAATAATCAAAACCGATTATTTTATTTTGAACAGCAGTTAGTAACATAACTCGGCGACTCAATGCATCAACAACCTTGTTTAATTGTCTTGACTTATGCTTGAGAGAGAAAGTGAACTTCTAGATGTAAGGAATCCATCGAGCATGCATTCGATTTGGTTTGGAAGAGTTGTTGAGGTACTTAAGAGCTTGATGTTCCATATTGAGGATGAATTTTTTTTGAACTAGATACAGCTCCCATTGTTGTAATGTATGAAAAATCGTATATAATTCTTGTTCGTATATTGAACACTTCTTTCTGGCTTTGCTGAGCTTTTCACGAAAGAAAGCTATTGGCTTCAAATCTTGGGATAGAACAACTCTAACTCCTATGCCAGAAGCGTCATAGTCGACTTTGAAAATTTTGTCAAGGTCAGGAAGTGCAAGGACGGGTGCATTTGTGAGTTTTTCCTTCAAGACAGCAAAACTCTGTTATGCTTTTTTTATCCAAAGGAATTACTTTTGCTTCAAACAATCGGTGAGCGGTGTGGCTACAGTGCTAAAGTTTCTCACAAATCATCTATAGAACGTTGCAAGACCATGAAAACTCTGAACTTCTGTAATGGTCTTCGGTATTGGCCACTCTCGGAAAGCCTTTACTTTATCTTGATCGACTTTGATTCCGTCAGAACTTACAACAAAGCCCAAGAAGACTAAGCTATCAGTCATAAAGCTACATTTCTTCAGGTTGACATACAACTAATTTGTACGAAGTGTATTAAATATTTTGGTCAAGTGTTGTAGGTGTTCTTTCTCATTCTGATTATAGGCTATAATATCATCAAAATAAACTACGACAAATCTTCCAATGAAGGGTTGGAATACATGATTCATTAACCTCATGAAAGTACTTGAGGCATTGGATAGACTGAACGACATAACTAACTACTCATATAGTCCTTCATGTGTTTTGAATGCAGTCTTCCATTCTTCTCCAGGATGAATACGAATCTGATGGTATCTGCTCTGCAAATCAATCTTGGAAAAGAGCTTTGATCCTTCCAGTCTATCAAGCATGTCATCCAATCGTGGGATAGGAAATCAATATCGTATCGTAATCTTGTTGATGGCTTGACTATCAACGCACATCCTCTAGCTTCCGTCTTTCTTCGGTGTTAGGAGTGCAGGTATAGCCACAAGGCTCATACTTTCTCTAATTATCCCTTTCTTAAGGAGATCTTGGACTTGTATTTGTAGGATCTCATACTCCTTAGGACTCATGCAGTAGTCCGATGCAGTAGTCCGGTAGACTTGCTCCAGGAACAAGATCAATCTAGTGTTGAATATTTCGTAGGGGTGGTAAGCCAATGGGTAACTCCTCAGGAACGATGTCGTCAAATTCAGACAATAATATTTGAACTTGTACAGGAATATTGGTAGGAGTATATGTC
Source organism: Parasponia andersonii (assembly GCA_002914805.1). Taxonomy (NCBI): domain Eukaryota; kingdom Viridiplantae; phylum Streptophyta; class Magnoliopsida; order Rosales; family Cannabaceae; genus Trema; species Trema andersonii. The sequence goes on from JXTB01000003.1 coordinate 2,994,798, forward strand.
TCTTTAGGTACAAAAAGAAGGTTGGTCCTAGTAGGGGATGTTTGGTTATTTTGTAGCTTCAGAGGAGCTAGAGTAATCTTTAAATAATCCTTATGGAAGCTGTATGTGTTAGCTTTGCTATTATGCATAGTATTTAAATCGAATTGCCACAGTCGACCAAGCAACATATGACAAGCATCCATATCAGCAACATCACATAATACCTCATCTTTGTATTTACCGATGGAGAAAGGAACTCGACATTGTTGTGTCACCTTTGTTTCACTAACGTCCTTGATCCAGCCAATGTGATACGACGCAGTATGTGGTTGGGTTGGCAGTTATAACTTGTCTACCATAGTCTTTGACACTATGTTCTCACTACTCCCACTATCAATGATAAGATCACACACTCGCTGTTCAACTGTACAGCAAGTCTTGAAGATGTTATGTCATTGCATATCCTCTTCCTTCTTTGGTGTATATATCAATTGTCTTATCACCAAGGAAATATCTTCATCTCCATAAATGACTTCCTCTGGTTCAACTTCATCTATGTACTCCTTATTCTTGAAATACGTCTCGTCTCTTTTGACATCATCATCATATGTGGTTAGATTGATGAGTCTGTTCTGACAACATTGATTTGAATAGTGGCCTATTTTTCCACAACGATAACATTTATTACCTCTCAGGACTGCATAAGGGCTAGTGTTGTTGTTGGCTACTTCCCTTTACGGTTGGTTGGTTGTGAGAAAGAGTTGGTCTTACTGCTTCATCATGTGGTGTTGCCATGGCCTTCACTTTGCTCAAATCAGATCTTTGTGGTGGTGAAGAGGATTGTACAGTTGTTGGATTGCGATTTGTCCTTTTATTCAGTTGAGTTTCAATTTTCAAAGCGAGTTGAATTGTGCTAGACAAAGTATTATGAGATTATTTAAATACCTCGTTTTGTATGTTTATATGAAGTCCATCAATGAATAATGAAAGCTTTTGACTTTTAGATTCGTGAATGTTGACTCAGGCAGCCAGTGTGTGAAACCCAGTTACATATTCTTGTACTGTTCAGTATACTTGTTGGCAATATTGATACCGACTGAAAAGTTCTTGTTCGTAATCTGGAGGTAGGAAGTGCTCGATCATCAATTGTTTCATTCGCCGCAAAGTGTGAACTTTGTTTCTCCCTTGCCGAATACGTGTCATTTATAATTGATCCCACCAAGCTAGTTTTTAACCAGTATCTATTTGCATTATTGTAGTAATGTTTGGTAATTAGTAAATCATTAGTGCTTGTGGGAATAATACTCATACTCATTTTATATTAATTGTTATGATTTTATGCACTTGCAAATTATATAACAAATTTTTAATGCCATTGCCAATGACACTTTCAGCTCAAGTTGCTACATTGACGAAGTGGCTTGACTTTTTAAGAGCCAATGTTATTTACACTCCTCTTGAATTTTGTCTTATTTATGGTATTATGAGCTTTAATTACGTTACTGATTATGATCTATATAAATTATTTCTATAGAATATGTAGATGGGATTATGGTGACGGTAGAATCAGAATTCATTCTTTTGCTTATCTTCAGGGTATGTTTTCAATAAATTGACTTGTTTAGCTCTTACAAAAGAAGAAGTTGGCTGATTACCTGATTGGAGTTGTAATGGTGTGAGTTTAAACTAAGTTTAAAGCATATTGGAATAGTCATTTTCTTGAATTAATTTGAAAGTTGAAACAATGTAATAGTATTCTTATTTATTTCATCCAGACTCGTGCCTATGTATCTTTATCCAGCCTTTCTATAAACCTTTATAATTACACATTTGAAATGATCGATAATCCAATCCTTATAACTATATGTTGAAAACTAGAGTCTGTTTACCCTCGAAAATGTCAATTTAAGAAAATTGATATGTTTTTTTTTTTTTGACTTCACGCTAAAAATATAAAAACCCGGAATTTTCGAGGGTAATTTGGATATTTTACCAATTTTTCGGATATAATTTTGTGGGAATTAATTTGCAAAAGTTTTGTGCGAGGGACTAAATTGCAAATTTTGGGGGACTAGATTGATAGAGATTTGAAATTTTTGAGACTTATGTGTAATTTTTGAAAAATTACACAACCCATTCAAAACAAGCCAGTGGCCTGTTCACTCACTTCTCTCTCTCTCTTCTCTCTCTTCTCCCCAGATTCCTCTCTCTTCTCTCTAATCTCTCTCGGCAGGAAGAAGCAAAGCCGCTGCTAGCCACCGTCCGGCCACGCCACTGACCGGTGAAGTTCCCCCGTGCTACACCGAAGCTCTGCCGCCTGTCCCTGGTTGCCGCCGCCGCCTGCATCGCCGGAAATCTCCAAAGGGGCCGAATCGGTTTTTTCGTCACCAGCGACGATTCGACCTCCAACTGGTCACGTTGGATTCGTCTCGTCTCAAGGATCATCAAGGTATATATATCTCAACCCTATTTTGTCCGGATTGAAAGTTGCCATTTTTGGACATTTCGAGTTTATGGTTGTAGTTTTTGATCCAGCCGTTGGATTATGTTTTTGACTGCATTTTTGGAATGTACTCGGAAAGTGGAGAAGTTCGATATATATATATTGTGTGGTTTTGTGATCGCCACAAAAATCGAGATCAGACGGTAGACATTTTGTCTCGTTTTACGTGCCACCGGTCCGGTGTGAGCCTAGACCAGAATTGGACAAATTATACGTCTAATCTAGCTATTTTGGGTGCTACGAATTTAGTGAAGAGATCCGTGTGCAAAATTGAAGCTCATGTGAGAAGTTGACTTTTCACAAGAGGACGATCGAGGGCTTGGAATTGGTTCTCGACCCTCTAGGCGATCGTCAATGACACCTTAAGGACTCAATAGCAAGGTATCGCTATTCTGGTGAGGTAGGGGTTTAGTTACCTTCGTTTTATATCGTTTTTGAGTTAAAACTTATTTTCTGCAGCATATAAGAACAAGTGTGTTTTTAATGATTTAAATTATATGTTATGGAATTTGGTTGTACGATATATATTATACTGCTCTGGGAATTTGCTGTGTGCAGATTATTTTGAGTATATCAAAAATAGGGCCGTTATGCTGCCCGTTTTTCTATAAAACCCTATTATGCATGTTTTATTGAAAAACTAGAGTACAGTAGTTTTTACACTTCACTTCTAGATTGCACGTGTCATAGGATCATATGTGAGCACCGTGTTAGTATCGTAGGTTTTACAGTGTGGCGCTGCGTGCCTCACTATTAGTGAAAGTCCGTAAACTCGTGCGGGGTTTATTCTTCTGATTACCTCCCCATTTGATAGGCGTAGGCAATTCGGTTACGCCTCCAGATTTGGTAGGCGACACCTTCGGGTATGGGCTTAGGTGTCAGGCAGGCTGTTAGGCATACTTAGTGCCATCATCCTGGGTTTCCACAGATGAGAGGATGAGAGCTCATGGGTATGGGTTGATTTGTGTCTTGTGCATATGGATTGATGGTTTTGATTACACTGTTTTATATATATATGGGTTCCCTGTTGGGATTATATGTATATGTGTGTGTATGTTTTGGATTTGAACTAACCACACAGGAGTTTTCCATCACTGAACTGTTTTTCTTCGAGGTAACTATTTTCCTACTGGGCATTGTATGCTCACCCCCCCTTCTTCCCTTCCTCAGGAGGTGTTCAATGCGATCTTGGAAATCTGGAGGAGTAAGAGGCCATCTTGACTGTAGTTCATTTCTTGGTAATGCTAGAAGTCTACTATTGTGGTATTTGGACTGTTTAGGGTTTCGTATTAGCACTGAACCAAGATTACTACTTTCTATTTTGTCTGTGAACTTATGTATGTCATTTTGGGATTTAACTTGTTATTATAGATGATGATGATGCTTGGACTTATATTTGATTTTCTGTTTGTCAATTATTATTTGGTCTATGTTTAATGGTGTATACGAACTGTGGGAGAGGTTCACGGGATGAAATTCCAAATACTTTATCAAAATAGACCGTTTTATAAAAACTGTAACTTCTGACCCTTTTCAAATAAATTAAGGAATTCCCTATCTTTGTGAAATTCTCCTTCTGCCACTGACCCAAGTTTTAGGTCGTGACAAAAAAACTCAAAATGCACTAGCCGAGTTCCACTTGTTGGACCCAATTAAGTGCAATAGAAAATTATCAAATCGATGATAATGTGTTTAGATTTAAACTATCTAAATTTCAAAAACCAAACTTGCAACAAAATTTGAATTTATTCTAACATTAAAGAAAAGTTAAATAAACGTATGGAATTATAGAAACTCAATCATATAAAGTCGTATACCTAAAAATCTCTATATGGAACTATGGTGGTGATACTACTTCCATGGAAATTATTTAAGGTCCTATATGCCATGAAAGAATGAATAATTTCATTGCGTAAGTGACATGGAAATTATTTAAGGTCCTATATCCCATGATAGAGTGAATAATTTCATTGCATAAGTGACATGATGTGTCTTCAGTTAAAGTTTATAGAAGTATCATGCATGCTAATGAGAAATTGTTTTGGAAAGAAAGTATTTGTGTACTAGCTATGTTGCTAGAAAATCAGGATAAAATGCACATAACAAGCCGACATTTCAATTATGTGACAAGTATGCCTTTAATGGCTGGGCCAGATCTAATTGTGGATCAGTATATGCATATATATGTATTGTACATAATGGTCTATGCTTAGTACGATATATGTATATTACCAATGAAAACTATCAGTATTTCTCTAGAAAACTGAAAAGTTTCAATTCTCCCAAAAACTTATTTGTTTCTCATTATTTGAAAGAAATACAGCCCCTCTAAGTTGATCAAACTTCTTTATTATAAAGCCAATTACGTACGTCTAAGCATAGTTTTATATGCTCAGATATATTTTTACGAAATATGCATATATAAGAATGTCAAGCATAATGTTCTCTACTAAGTCAAAACTCATCCAATTCTCACATTGTATATAATAATATCGACACATATGGATAGGCCCCCAGACTCCGATCCTTGTTTTGTATTTGGGCTTTCCGACAAAATTGTCGGTTTAAATTGAAAACACCAATTGTAAATATTAATGAATGAAATTCAACTCAAATTTCTTAAGACAGAAAATTTGTAGCTGCGCAGTATTTCTAGTTTTCTTCTTATTTTATTTTTCTCAAAAAAGTAGCGCCTTCAAAACTGATCAAAACTTCTATAAAGTCAACCTACGTATAAGTAAATTATTTGCAGACAATACAGTCTTAGTAATTTGAAGCTTGTTTATATTATCGACGTATGTCTAAGTGCACATGCAAGAGTAATTTATAATCTTTACTTTGAAAAAAAAAACAACAATGATTTGCTTTCCACTATAATAAGTTCGAACACAACAATAGTAGTACATACATTATTATTTCGTCATAGTTCTTACAATGAAATTGCATTTTGGATATAGATAATGATATTTATTATAACATAACTGGAAAGCACACGAAACGAAACGACGACAGATAAATAGGAACGGAAAGGCAATCAACAGCATCTTTTTGGGATGCAAAGGAGACCCGTCTTGTGCCAACTTTTACCTCCTTTACGTTGTGCATAAGGGCATGGCACAACGTGGCCTTCATTTAATACCTTGTTCCACGCAGCATTTGAGTCCAATGGTATCAAAAGGAATAATTAGTCAATCTATGTAGGCAACCAACAACGACTTGGAAGTGCTCATGTGGGTATAGCCTATTAATTGTATAATTTTAATTCTATACAATTAATATTGAATGGGCTAATTTATAAGTCGATGAAGTCTTGATCATTTACATAGGATATAGTGATATTATGATGTTAACTATTATATAGAAAGTGTTAAACACAATCAAATTTCTCAATGCGTGGCGGGGTTGGAAAGTAGGCTTGCTCGATAGTAGTATGATGTCTTTCTTTTGACAAAACAGTTACTTAAAATGTGTAGCTTGAAATATTATAACGCGATTTCATTTTGTTATTATGAATCTTTTTATTAATGACTGAAGTTTTAAAACTTTTGAAATTAAAAATTAATGCAAAAGAACTTTATAATTAGAAATAATTTTAAAAATGATTGTTAAATGCACTTTCTTTATCACTCTTTTTAATACTCTGTAGTCTTATAGTTTGACATGTGTATTCTATTATTCAATTTAATATTTTAATAATATAATAAATTAAAATAAAATCCACTTGTCAAGTAATGAGATCGAGAGAGTGTAAAAATATATATATATATAAAAAAAGTGCAACTACCATTCCTCCATTTTAAATCTCTAAATGTAAAAGATATTATAAAATTAGTGCTTTTCTTAACTTCTTGTATAATAATCGTCCAAAAATATTATTCTTCCCTAATATGAAAGAATTAAATGAAAGTTTAATTAAATTCCGTATTCTGAAATTTATTTTACTTGAAGTTATATTACTAATTCAAAATCATGAAGGTATATTCTACTAGTTAAAAATGATAAATTGTTATTTGTATTTAGTCGGTTTATAATTAGTTTGCGTTCATATTTTCTTCTTGGGAAGCATTTTTTTTCCTTCTCAATAATCTGTGTCAGATAACTAATAATACTGACAAAAAAAATAATAATAATAAAAATAACAATAAGCCTAACCCAAAAATATGAACATATTCCTACGAGCCCAAATAGGAGATATTCATAAAGTTCTCAAGCATGCATGTCTCTAATCTCAAACTTCAATAAAGCATCACAAGCAATAAGATCGAAGATTATAGAAATCTATACCTTAATTCTAAAAAGAAGTCTGAAATATAGTCTTACAAAAAAAAATTGGCATTTGGATCAAAACTCCGCAATTTTCCTTCTTACTCAAGAACACGAAGAACAAGGTTGTGTTTATTAATTAGCAGATATATAAGAAGAAGAGGAGGTGTTGCCTCTTAGAACATAAATAAAGGAGCAGGGAGACTTCCAGCAGTTTCAAACAGATCAAAACACTCCCTTAACCAACCCTAGTTAAGTTAACCCTACTGTTTATTACTCATGGTTAAAGAACAAACTCAAGTTTAACTTTCGTTTAGTTGGTTTTAACCAAAGTTAATTAACCATAATTAATTAAGGGGATCACTGCCAAAAAAAAAAAAACGAGAGGTATGATCTTTTGCAATTTTAATAATTTTTTTTTTGCCTTATACAAAATTGTGCATCCATATTTCAAATCTCTATAAATTTTATGCCTTCTGTGTATAAATTGGTTATGCTTACTATTAAGTTTTTTCAATAAACTTTTTGTATTAGTCGGGAGAAATAAGATATCCGTAATTCAGATTTCGTATTTAGTAAAAAATTTGTTAGTCAATTTATACATAGAAAATAAAAATTAGCATAAATTTAAACTATGGAGGTATAATTTTTCACAAGCCACAAAATATGGTTAAATTTATAGAAAGACTATACTTAAGGATATTTTTTCTTATTTCAGATAACCCTTAATTATATAATTAATTAATTTCATAATTTAATGTCTGGAATTCCATTGTTGACTTCAAAAATTAAAAAAAAAAAGGCTTTCATACTTTGTTTCTATATGTATTTAGCTGTTTTAAAACGTCCCAAATTAAATGGAGTCCACTTATCAATTCTTATAAGCACAATCAGCCATAGGATCAATTTTGATTGGGATCAAGTAGGCCCGGTCAACAATTGAATTACATTGTTGAAAAAATTAAGTGAGTGCCCAAGTTTTAAATTAGTTTAAGTAGATGTCTATATTTAAAAATTAAAATTAAATGTTCATTTCTTTTAAATTATTAATTGTGAAGTATGTTGTATTTCAATTTTCATTACTAAGTGAGTTAGACATTTAGCTATAAACTTTTGAATTGGTCATATACTAAGTTTTGGGCCAAAAAATAATCAAAAAACTAGTCAGCCTTACATTGTTTCCAATAAACCAATCAAAATATTAAGGGTTTATGGAATAAATGATCCCTCAAGTTTTCAATTTGTGGCAATATAGTTCTCAAACTTCTTATTGTGGCAATTGAATTTTTGAATTTTCTTATTTTAAAAGATCTACTTTCTAAAAAGTCTAAGTTGCGACATACTATTAATTTTTTAATAAAAAACACAAGTAAGGAGTATATTATGGTATCTAAATATGTATTTAAGGGAAAATAAACCGAAAAAAAATATTTTGAGAGAAGAAACGATATAATATAGCATTTTTAGGGTACTTAGAGCTACAAATTTCGAAAATTTTTTTTGTGATTGTTCATTTTTATATTTATAATTCTCAAGTTACCATTGAAATATACTTTCAGATACTAGCATATGAGATGTGTATTTTTGGTGAGAAATTTAACTATATACTGTAATTTAAATAGTTTAGGAACTAAATTATTTAAATTAGAAAGTTCAAAGGCTGAATTATCACAAATAGAACTTTGAGGATCAAATTACCGCAAGTTAGATAGTTGAGGAACTATTTGTGCCATTAACCAAAATATTAATTAAATAGGTTAGTAGTTAATATTATTACTCAATAATTAATTAATTATTTTTTTAATCAAGACATGAAGGGTATGACATCACCCAAGATCTATGATTGGGTTAACATAACTATGATTAGTTAGTGTCAAAATTTATCCTCTTAATTAGTTAAGAAAAAGACTTCTAATTAATTAGACAATAATAGAAGTAGAGGAAAATCTATCAAATCATTAGATAACTAAGTAATATTAGAGACACTAATATCTTAGTCAAAACTTACACCACGTGAGTTGAAATTCATTTTAACCAGTTCTTTTATAAAACTGGAAATCTTAGTCAAAACTTACACCACATGAGTTGAAATTCATTTTAACCAGTTCTTTTATAAAAGTGGAACAACACTGTTGAAATTTATATAGCTAAAAATAATGTCATATTATTTGTGTAAATTTTTATCAATATAACTTTAAATGGTGTATTTCCATTTTTGGAATCATTGAAAATTGTTTTCCAATCCCAATTTCCCCAGCTTAATTTTAGTTTAGAAAATTAAATAGAATGAAATTTAAAAATTAAGTGAATATTTTGGGGGGAAAACAAAGTGATAATTCGTATCGTACATAGAGATACCACTATAAATAAAAATCTCAACAGGGTCGAAGTAGAATAAAATCTTTTATTGTACTAAAGTATGAAATGAAAAAAATTAAATGGATATAATATTAATAATATCTCACATATCAAAAGTTGAAACAAAACTAGAAATAAAAATCTAGAGCCAAAATAGACAATAAAATCTCAAATAGTACTAAAGGTGATCAAAGATTTAGGGGACCAATAACCCCTATTTGCCTTCTTTGGCTCTACCTTTAGGTGACTAATAGTATAAATCTGAAAGAACCTTATCAAGAAGAGATTTAGAATCTAGAAAGCCAAAAATTGTGTAATTAATGCCCATTTTGCTTAAGTTGCGGGCCATACAGTTCGATAATCTAGGAGTAAAGGCAAAATGCCAAGCTGAGAAGCAGTTGAGGAGATTTCTGCGGTAAAAAATAATGTTGGAGATTTGCCCAAAAGTCATCTTCGGCACCATTTTGAGTGTCGACATCCTTGTAAGAAGAGTTTTCATATACCTTCTCTCTCGACAAAGCAAAAGAAAAGAATACGAATACCTACACATTTCTTTTTCCTTTTAATTATCTCCTCTTAAGAAGAGTTTTCATGAGTCTTCTCTCTCGACAAAACAAAAGAAAAGGATATGAATATATATACATTTCTTTTTTCTTTTAATTATCTCCTCTTATGTACTTTAATTCCGTCGAGTAGGATGCTTTTTAATTAGCTGTTGTCAAAAGTGTCAATATCGAAGGCAAAGGTATCCTTGAAAGCACGTACTCACAATTATGTAGTCTTTCTTTTTTTGAATGAAGAGTCTCACATTTACTTATTTTTTTTTTCTTTTTCTTTCAAATTGCACTTTGTCCTTACTTTCTGATGAAAGAATAAGTACATCCATACATCATTATTACTTAACAGAATATGATCATAAGAGAGAGAAAATACATGAGTAGGCTATATCTAGTATTTAAAAGATACTCGACATCCAACGCTAGAGAGATCTCATAATTATTAAGATAGAAACGTCAAATAGGCCAGACCACAGTAAATCGATCATGCTCGGCCCATTTTGTTGCGAGCCTACGAGGGATGTGGCTCTTTCCACATATATTAAGTTGAGCATACATGCGAAACATTACCATAAATTACCACACTTTAAGGCGTTCAAAACAAAGATCTATATTTTGTATTGTACGACACATACTATGGGTAGAAGCCACTTTTAGATGAGTTTCCAATTTATACATAGTTGAGCCTAAAGGCGTAAGACATGGAGGAAAGTCCAACCCGAGATACACCCACCATTGCCGAGGGCATCACCTTGCCAACCACATGAGGAGGTGCCCGCCTCCTCAGTATGTGTTTTTATTCCCAAGGGCTTAATTTGACTGAACTTTGTTAATTTTGAGTTTTGAGGAAATATGGCTGATTTGTAATTTTTTGGCTATTGGTTTTGCTTATGTGTTGGTTATCATGACTTTTCCTTTCATAATTTGTATTCTTCTAATAAATTTTTTATTTACTTTTCATTAGTTTGTTTGAAAAAATTGTGTATACTGTTGAGATGAGATAACTTTTTATTAGTGAACAGTATAGTTACTAAATATTCTTTAGGACTTTTAAAACACAATTTATTGAATTATCTATGTACTTAATTGATATTGGTTGAATATCATTCTTGATTCTTTATATTTTAGCACTATGAATCATGATCACTTGACGAATTTGAGCTTTAGAGAACACTTATGTGATTAGTTAGGCTTTAATATGTCACGAATTTCAGAATCCATTTCAGTGTTGCTTGAGGTGAAATCCTAGGTTAAGTGTCATTGAAGAAAGGATTTAGGTATTTCTTTAGATCATTTGAGACTTTAAAGCTGTCCCTTTAAATATCTATCCTAATTTAACTCAATTTGAGCCGATTTGACCTACTCTTTGATCACCTTTACAAGTACATCCAAAACCCAAAAATTAATTCCCATTTCTTAAACCCATCACTAGTATACATGATTGTAGTGCACTGTTGTATGATTAATTAAGCGTAAAGACTCATTTGGGTTATATTTGGAGAATTATTGGTGGATTGGTTTGTAATAAATAAAAGAAAATTGAAATAGAAAATTGGCACAAAATTTCTATTACCTTTTATTTTTTTCAATGTTGGGACCATGTTGAGTATGAATTTCAAGGTGAGCCTTATGTTTCTTCTCTTTTTATCACAATCCTTATCTTACTTTCAATTGAAAAAATAAAAATATAAAAAATAAAAAATATATGATGAAAATTGAATAAAAAACTGTGGTTGATATTGTGTTTTTGTTGAATAAGTTTGTTATGGGAATATTTGAAGGAAGAAGAGTGATTTAAGAGGTGCTAGTGAGTGAAATTTTTCTTAGAAATCATGCAAAATCCTTAAGTTGTGAGCCATACCTATTATAATCTGAGCTGAAAAATATTTTTCTCATCTACCCTTCACTTGAAACTTACATTACAATCTTTGAAAGCCTTTTTGCTCTTCGATGACAATATAGCCTATTTTATGAAGAATGAAACAAAGAATGAGCTTGTGGTAGTTCTAACTTGTATTATCTAGAGATCACTCATACTCTTCTAAGAATATAAGTTTATTTGAAGTTTATTTGGTTAAGTGAAATTGATTGGGCACATACTTACACGAGAGGGTCTTGAGTGGAGTTAAGCCGATTCTTGATGTTGAAATTCTAAATACTCTTAATGGTTGCATTTCATTTGAGCTTGGAATATTTTGTGACTTCGAAGATACTTACATAGTTATTGATTTGATGTAAAACTTACACTTTGTTGTTTGTGTTTAGTACTTGATTTATGTTTTGCTTTTTCTTTCTTTTGTTTTATTTTGCTTGAGGATAAGAAAATATGTGAGTTTGGGGATATTTGATGAATTAGTTAGTTATTGAGAAATCAAATACCTTATGAGTTCAAATATTTATGCATTTTCAAGCATTTTTGTTCGTTTAATGTGTTTTTGTAGATTTTGTATATAAATGAGAATCTAGGTTAATTTACAGATAAATAGGAATTTCAACTTTCGGATCTAGATAGGATACAACAAGACAATCAAATGCCAGGAAAGTGCATGAACTATGTAAAAAAAAGAGTGAAAAAAGCCCCTGGGCTGAGGCCATGGCACACCAACGAAGCTTTGTGGTGCGCCAGTGCCACTAGTTCTACCCTATTCTCTTGAATGCTTAGATTTGCTCACTTTTCTTGATCCAATAGCTAATATTCACCCACTTTTAAAGCTCTATATATGCCCACTTGATGAGTGATTAATTTACTAACAAATTAGGTATCATTCAGTTCAAACAATTGTGAGTTCTTAAACATTTTTATTAGTTTAATGTGTTTTTATTTTGCTTTTGTTGTTCTTTTGAATAAATGAGAGTTATGGTTAATTTGTACTAAACATAGGTATTTCAAACTTTTTGGATTAACTAGACTGATACGAATATGTCGCAATAAAAATCAGAAAAAACGGCAAAATAGTGCACCTAAGAAGTGACTGTGCATGTATTGAAGGACCACTATAAAATTATCTTAACGTCGAGAAAAAAATATGGAATTTACTTTGGAAACAATACATGTGAGATCCAAAAGTATTAAAGTCGGAACAAAAAAGGAAAAACAATAAAGCCAGGCACCGTTAGAAGTAGTCGCTTCACGTTTCTAAATTTAGTTGTAGCCTTCGTACTTCTAAATTCTAATCGGGTGTTATAGTAAAACAGCTGTATATGCACATATCGTCGTAGACAAGTCTCGTAGACGTGCATGTATCGTGTTATCTTTTTTGACTTTGTAGTTAAAGAACAGGTATTCGTACGTACTACTGCGGTCTATGGTAAAAATTACTCGATCTACTTTCACTTTTCGTCTGTCTTTAATTTTCCATTGTCAACGTCCAGATTTGACCTCTTTCCAAAAAGGTTAAGGAAAAAAACAGAAAAAATTTCCAGATTTGATGGATGACCGTTGCATAATATTAAATTAAAAATAATCATTCAATACTCATAACAACCATGAAATAAGGGAGGAAAAAATTTAGATCTGATCATAGGTAAAATCACTAATTGTAAAAGCCCGGAATTTTTGAGGGTAATTTGGACATTTTACCAATTTTCCGGATAAAATATTGTGAGAATTAATTTGCAAAAGTTTTGTTCAGATGGACTAAATTACAAAATTTGGGAGACTAGATTGATAGAGATTTGAAATTTTGGGGACTTATGTGCAATTTTTGAAAAATTGCACAGCCCAATAAAGAGGGGCCACGTGCACATCTGTTTCACCTCTCT
>JXTB01000003.1:3036540-3135496 GCA_002914805.1 Parasponia andersonii
CATCAATCAAATCAGAGGTTTCTTTCCTTTGGTACCTATAGCATGGATACTCATAAAATATGAGTTTTTGCTTAGTAAGTACAATGAAATTCTCACAATACATTTTACTTATGAACAAACAATTCTCTCTTTTTTTTTTTTTGAAAGTTCAGTTATGTTGTTTTATGAAATCATTACTTTATGCTTTATTATAAGATATTGTATCATAATTTTATCTCATTCTTGATTATAAAGTCTTTTATCTTTCTTATGGGCCCTGGTATACATATCGAATGTGCACTACCAAATGGGGAAACAGGGGAGCTACCCAACTAAAAACTCCCATGGTCATAATCTTAACATACTTTTCCTCGGAAATCCTTGCTTGGGGGAGGTCGGTCTTATCTTCCCTCAATATCCTCACCTAGTGGAGGTTGGTACGACACCTTTAAATTCTTTATCTTATTAGTCTTTTTTTTTTAAATATGAGTGTGTACGCTTCAATGAACTCAAACTTATATTCAACTATCGTAGCATTTCCTTTATTAAAGTATGTTGAAGTATGATAACATTGTAAAGTAAGCATACATCATTTTTTTTATAGCATAGGAAAAGTATCTTTATAAGTATATATTATACATAGGTCATACAATAATAATGTAAAGGCAAGTTAATACATGAAATTAATTCAAACATATCATACTGTAAACATGAAACATTTTTAACCATCCATATTATAGGTGAAATTGTACTTACCTCGTAGTATGATTATCCTAGTTCCACTCGTTAATTACGTACGTCTAGATCGAAGTTTGCCCTGGCGTATACATACTCTATTTGTTAGAGAAAATTTAAACTGGCCTCATACTTTTTTATTATTATTTTTATTTTTTACTTCTACTTACTTAGTATACTTAAAATATTTAAGACTCAGTCTTGATCCAACATAAAACTTCACATTTGAGAAACAATGTCACACTATATTCATTGACTAATTTATACTTTCACTTAGATGGATGAGATTTGATTCGCCTTAACCTTGATCATAGTGATCTTTTTAATCTATCAATAATTTGGTTATTGATTTGATTAATATCATCCTAAATCAATTAAGTTTCTTTAATTATATTTCTTTTCAAGAAATACTTTGAATTATTCTTGATTAATTTCTTTATTCGTAATTAGGGGTCAAAATATTATAATTGAGTCAACCATACTAAGGGATATACAAATTTATTATTATGAAGTATTCATATTTAGAAGCTTAAGAAATCAACAGAACAAGTCTCAATATAATATAAATTATATAATATCTAAAATAGGTCAAATATTTTATTACTTATTTATTCTTTTATATAATCTATATAACAAGCAAGGTGAGGGAATAAATACCTTCTAAGTTTGGATCTTCTTTCTTACATCTCCACCACAAAATTAAGTGCTCTCTTCTCTTAATTATAATTCTAAATTTTTAGAGTCGATAGGTAAAATATTGTATCTCTTGTGAATTTGGAAGAAAAAGAGGTAGAAAGAGTTTTTTTTTTTTTTTTAGAAGGAATAATTGGAAGTTTTGGCAAAGTAATTTGAAAGGTTAAGCATGGATTTGAATTGCCAAATGAATGATCTATTTATAGGCCATCTATGAAAGGTATCCAATAATACATACTTTCACATTCTATGAAATAATCCAAGCATCATTATTATCAATTTGTCAAAATGTCTTCTTTTTCTACTCTATTTCCTTACCTTTTACTATATTTTTTACTTATCCACTACTTTTGTCTCTAATCTTTCTTCTTTTTCAATTATTTGAAATCCAATACCACTAGCTCCCAAAGAAAGTCTCCATTATATTAATCTTTTTTATAGCTTTTGAATTATTTTGGAGACAAAAGTTACTAATTAGTTTTGTCTATGTCTTCTACTTTGAATTATGGCTACTAATTTCCAAAGAACATTTCCATTATGATTTTTTATTTCCCTACCTTTTGAATTACTCATTAACTTTGTCCCTCACCCTTTTTAATTCCACTTATTTAAAGTTATTACCTTCCTAAGGTAAAACCTTACTACTTTTCATCTTTTCTATAACTTATTTTCCACCCTTAGATTGATATACTTAAATCCTAGCCATTCAAAATATGGCATGGTATTATTTTGGTGTAACCATTAACTTTAGATTATAAAATGTAACAATTTTAATGTGACATAAACATGTAACATTTTTAACTAGATTATATTTATGTACGTAATATAATTATTGTAAAATTAATTTATTATTAAGGAAAACTAACTTAGAATTTCTAAGTTAAAATGAGGATTGACTATGGTTTTCTCACGTAATAAAATTTAACATTAAAATAATACTACATGCATAATTTCAAGTATTTGTTAATGCAAACATAATAAATTCGATACTAAGTATATAGTACTTCTACTAAGATTATAAGTCTAAAGATTTCTAGGGGGTGATAGTTCTTCAAATCATTTTAAATTCCATAATCATTAAAACTCTTATTAGTATTTAACTACTTAAGAAAAATACCCGTTCAAGTTTAACAAAATTTCTAGCTATCTCATTTGGATACTTTTTGAGAAATCATAAGTTTTTAGTAAATTGAGAAATCATAAGATTTTAGTAATTTGAGTTAATCATCTTTATATATCCACTTACTAATTTTTGTTAAATAATTAAACAAGAAAAGGAAGTTAACAAAGTATGAATACCCACTATGGATTAAGAGTAGAACTATGTATATAAGCTTCGCAACTTATTTATCATCAAGATAACTACTTCAAATAGTCAAATACCTAAAAGTGGGAGAAGTAGGGGGTGAGCATTTATATGCTCAGTAAAAATTCAATTATCTTTTTGAATGGATGTAATCTTTACCAAACCTACATGATCAATACCTTTTCCAAAATCTATTTATAAACTAAGTTTATAAAATATTTGATATCCAGAATAATCATATATTCAAAATCAAACCAGAAACACATGATTGTACATATCATACATCAACCAATGTAAATAAATGAGCCCTCATCCTCTCATTACGGCCTTGTAATACCTATTACCAAAGGTACCCACCATCCTTACGCTACTCGGAAGTGTGTCAACCAAAAACCTACATAGGGGTCTAGGCTTTTCACCTAATACTGCAACAACTCGCCAGGGATCTAAACTACCATAATGCAATAACGAAACTCAAGTATGTGATTCTATAGTATGTACAACATATAATACGATATGTAATAACCATGTAAAATATTCACCAAATAATACTTTAAAATATTACTTGGTATTATTTTGGGATTTACTGTAATATGGGCAACACACTGCTATATTATCCTATAATTAAAATTTAAAAATATGTATAAAATTCTACAAAATCTAATCCTAGTATAATCCAATATTTTTCAACAATTTATCAATCATCGTAATATTCATGATTTCTCATAAATTAATTATAATACAATTATAAATTAAAATAAGTATAAAACTAGGTAACTGAACCTCTATCTCAATATGATAGCTATACCAAACTAACGACGCTCAAAGAAAACTCTCGTTGGTCACTTTAGTGCTCAAACAGTTATTTCGAGATCTTACTAAGCTCACTTGAAAAAATAATTTTTCCAACAGAGCCTTGAATTGAGAAACAGATATCACTACTGAATTTAGAGCACTAGAAAATACTAGGTTAGACATATAATTTATCAAAAGTGGGTCCCGAAATGGGACCCACCTCGTGGTACGTTAAACGACACTATTCACGAGCCTAAGAATTTGTGCCACTTTGAAATATAGCGATATTATATATCAGAACTCATTTCTCAACCCCACTAAATACAAATTTGAAATTAGAATTCAATTTTGAGATTCCGAGCTTTAAAAGGATTTAAATTTGAAAATTACAAAAATATCTCTTTTTGGAATTAATTTGAAAAACTTTATTTTTAAAAGTATTTAGAAAAATATTATCTTTGTTGAATATTTGCAAAAATACTACTCTTCTGAAAATATTTCAAAAGGTATCATTATCACAGAACTATTTAGGAAAATATCATATTCAAAAATATTTAAAAAGTTATCAATTTTGCTAATTATTGGTAAAATTGTCATGTTTGCATAAATATTTCAAAAAATAACACATTTCAAATCTCAATTCAAGGCCTAATCTCAATAGAAACATATCTCCAACCCAACATTGTTTTGATTTGCAAGAGCACCATTTTATGTTCTGATTTATAGAAATATCATATTTTTCAACACGAAAATTAACACACTTCAATATACTATTTTAACTTCTATCAATGGTAATTTTCCATGATTTTTACCTCTCTTTCACCTCATATAATTACTTCAGGTAAAATAATTACCTAATGAAATAATTATAAAAATACCACTATTTAACCATATTAATAAAAAGGCTAAAATTGTCGAAATCATATCAGTGGCGAGATGACAGCTGAGACTGGTCAAGAAATGACAACGACGACAAGATGAGTCTAACCGTATTGTCGGTGTCGAAAAATGAGGTCCGGTAAAGATCTGGTGGCCGAAAATCCTCACGGTAGCTAGAAATTTAAAGGTGGCCGATCTCTATTTTCTAACAATGAAATATGGCAAGACTTAGCAGCGTGGCTTCGTCGAAGGCTGAGAAGGATGGCGGACTGACACATCAGGCGATCGAAGCTATGGTGTGCTAGCGGCAAAGGTTTGAATTTTCAGTGCTCTCTTTATCTCTCAAGCCCTTCATGTGAGAAGATGATCTTTTTAGGGGGATTTTACCCTTTTGGCCATCTAAAAATCAGGATTTTACATCCTTCCCTCCTTTAAAGAATTTCTCCCGAAATTTGAATATAACACAAGAGGTACGAGTGGAATATTATGGAATAACGGTCAAAAGGATAGTGAAAAATTAAAGATAGGGTGTAGGAGGATGATTTTGATATTAATGTAAGAATTTAATTTTTCGTAAATTATTTTAGACATTAGACTAATATTTTTAATTTATCTCAATTTAGAAAAAACTTATGATTTCTCAACTAGTATCCAAATAAGATAGCTAAAAATTTTATTGAACTTTTACGAGTAATTTTCTTAAGTAGTTAAATACTAATAAGAGTTTTAATAATTATAGAATTCATAATGATTTGAAGAATAAAACGAAATTATTTAATATATGATTTTTCTAGAATTTTGTAATACTAATATTTAATTATTCTTTCATCTAAAATTACTAAAAATTATGGCTGTGGATTTCTAGTCGTGATAATTTTACTAGGTATGTTGGCGAAGTGTGATAAGAATAAAGTTGTATTATTGTTTACATCTTAAATGTGTATTTATGTCATTTCGTATTAGGGTATTTTTGCATAAAATTCATTAATAAAAGAGGAGTAGGAAAAGAAAAAAGAGGAGTAGCAATAGAACCTCCCTTTCTTAAATCCTTATTGTTATTAATACAACTTAAAAAAATGGTATTTTTCAAAGTCCATTCCATTCCTTTTCTTATTGTTAACCTGGGCCAGTATTTATAAAGTTTTGGGAAAATGACAACTAATACTAGCTTTTAAAATAAAGACAAATATATGGTCTTCTTTTGATTAAATATTTTTGTACAGTGTTTTTTTAGATGTATGCCAATTTATTATATATATCTAAATTTGAAGAAAACTCTACTGTAGATGAACAATGGTGTGCCATTTGGATTCCTTTTTTTTAATGCTTTTTTCAAGGCTCCGCGATGATACTTATGCCCTTTATATTATCACTGTAGCTTTTTTGTAGGTGTGGATTTTTAGACGTTTTATTGTTGGTGTTTTGCTTTTACGAGGCTCCATAATTAAGCTTATGTCTTTTAAATTCTTTCTATAGCCTCACTATAGGTGTGGCTTTTGATCTTCTCCAAAGGCCTTCGGATTGATGCTTGGCTGAAGTGATTTGAGTGGGGGTCTTTTCGGCATTTGATAGGATTTTCTCATTGGTTGCTCCGCCTGATGCTCTTCACTCTCTTTCTTCTCTTTGAACCCGACGATCTTTTCTTCCTTTTTCATGAAATTTTTTCCTTTTTATTTTTTTTTTGTTTTGATTATTATCTTCTTCGATCGTCTGTTACTTTATTTTCATCCCATCATTTTATTTTCTATAATTGTTTATTCTCTATGATATTATCTCTGCTATGTATCATTACTCTATTGCTTTCTTACTCCTCTGGATTTTGTTGTGTATTTTTCTCTTCTGGATCTTATTATGGGTATGTTGTTCTCCTCTTTTTGTTTGATATTTTTTCATCCTGTAATTTTATTTTCTATAATTATTTCTTCTGTGTGATATTAATTTTGCTATGGATCATTGCTTTATTGCCTTCTTGCTCCTTTGGATCTTATGGCGAGTGTGGTGCTCTCATCTTTTTATCCGGTATTTTTTCATCCTCTAATTTTATTTTGTATAATTATTTTCCCTGTGTGATTTGATTCTTACTTGGTATCATTATTTCCTTGAGTCATTTCTCTCTTTATTTATCACAAATAGCTGTTGGTATTTTTTTTTTTCCGTTTCCGTTTTCCTTTATTGTAGGATAGTTTATTAATTATATTTTTTTGTTGTACATTGATGTAGGTATGCTTCAAAATTGTTGGGTTTTGGGCTATTGATATATGGGCTTGCAATTAATGGGCCAATGAGTCTGTTAATTTTGGAATTTGTGGTTTTTGGCCTGGGTCTTATTTTTCGTTTATTTTGATTAGGCTTTTGTTGTGATTCTTGTAAACTAATACTTATATGCATGTATATATATATATATATATAAGTGTATACTTAATTCTGTCATTTTAGATTCTTAGGCAATTCTCTGGAGTATTCTTGAGTCTCCTTGTTTTTTTTTCTCCTTTGTTTTTTGGCTTTCATATTTATTATATGTTTAAGATTGTTTTTATGCTAATCATAACTTCTATCTTCCTAATTATTGCTCTGTCCTTTTGTATTTATGGTCTTAGTACTGTACATACTTTAATTAAAAAGAGATTAGAATAACGAGGGAGTTTCTTTATTTTTTTACTCTAAGTATATTTTTGGAGGTTTTTTTTATATGTTAGGAAAGTAATACTGGGATTTACTATTTGTTTACTTTAGGCTTTTTGTTGGATAAGTTTCTAACCTTTTTTTAAAAAAAATGTTTATTTTATTATGTGCTCTATTGGGGTATTGTCACCTATTTAATTTCAGTTTAGTACCTCTTAAATATTTTTTGATGTTATTTGATTATGCATATATATATATATATATATCTTGTTTTCTAACTGTACTTTCCACATTTTACCTCTCTTTATCATCCTTCCTACCTATAGTTTACTAAAATAATTGTTACCTTCTTTTATTGTATCCACTGTATTTTAACCTATTTTCTGCACTCTACTTAAAATCTGTACTTTGTTGAGAGCTGGTTGCAAGAGCTATCTTTCTATTAAATGTTTCAAGTATTACAGTATTTATTATATTTTTGGCTCTATCTTTATTTATATCTTCTTTGTTCAACTTATATCTATATTTTATTCTTTTGTTAATTAATGTCTACTCCCTATATTAGTGATATACTATTGGTGTATTTATTTCGTTATTATTGTACTGAATATCATAAATTGCTGGAATGTTTTATTAAATTCTGTTATACTCGAATTTGATTGCATTTTGTTATGCCCTTCATTAATATACACTGTTCATGTTGCATATAGTATATGTAAGTATTTATCTCTTTTTTTTTGAATTGGATATGGTGAAAGGTGGTTGTATCTGTTCTCTTGCCTCTCTCTGTTTGATATCTTTCTTTTCTTTACTTTATATATGAAAGTATTTATCTCTTTCTTTTTGAATTGGATATGGTGAAAGGTAGTTGTATCTGTTCTGTTGCCTCTCTCCATTTGATATCTTTCTTTTTTTGCTTTATTATTGGGTTATTTTCCCTGACTTTCTCTCTTTTTCTTTTACCTTTACCCCATTTTGTGACTTCTTTTTTTAACTCTTGTCATTCAACGTTCTTTCCTTCTGTCTTCCCCCTACGGTTTTTTTAATTAGTTCTATTTCGATCTTTTCTAACTCTACTTTATAATTTTATATATTAGACAATAATGAGTATTTTTGTCTTGATCATGTAGAGTAATATGCTAATTGCCCAAAGATTGTTGTGTCTAATAGTATCTATTATTATATAGTAAACTTGGTTTGTTGTTAAAGAGTAGTTTCATGGTATTTGTGTTTAAGGTATTGTAAGAGTTGGTTGTCAGGTTAGAGCTCCTTTAATAATTTTATTTCGATTCAGTTTTCAAATTCTTTAGAAACAAGTTGAGGACATTACTGTTATAGATGAATAATTTTTGCCTTTTCCTCTTTTTTCTTTTCTTGGGATTCAATGGTTTTTATAGGGCTCCACAATTATGCTTATGTCTTTTAAATTCTTACTGTAGTCATACTATGGGTGTGGTTTTTAAGGCTTTTCATTGTCAATATTTGTGATTTTACCCAAGGAACCCTCAGATAGATGCTTAGCTTAGGTGATTTTAGTGGGAATTTTTTGGCTATTTGCCTAGGTTTTATCTCTTGGTTGCGCTCTCTGATGCTCTTCACTCTTGCTTTCTTCTCAAAGGATCTACTTTTCTCTTCTCTCTGCACTTGATGCTCTTTTCTTTCTCTGTTTTCATTTGATTATTGTCTTCTGACATTACCTTTTCCTCTCTGTTTATCCTTGGATCTATTTTATTCTTAATTTCTCTCATTTTCCTTCTGTGGTGTGATTTTCTTTATTCTAGCTATTATCAGCTCGTAGTGTTTGGGTAGTCTTAGACTAAGACTCTTATGATCCTTACCTAAACTATCTAAGGAGAGTTTGGGACTTAAGTATTCCGTATATGACCCCCCTCCTCACTTGGGAGTACTTTTTGGTTGTACATTATTTAAATCACCCTAATAAAAAGTTTATAAACAAATTTAAATAAAAGTTACTTAACCATCGAGAAGCATTTTACTTGTTTTTAAAATTTAAGTAAATGGTTAGTTATGAATATAAATCTCTTAAAAAGAAATAAAAGTACTAAAAAAATTTATCATGAATTTTCAGCGTCTAAATTTCTCTTTTTAAATAAGCTAAGAATGTAAGTAGTTAACGGTCCAAAAAGTCGGGTAGTTACATGCAATTTTTTGAGTACCCTTACTTTTTATCAATATATTATTCAGGTTTCAGCACACAACATAGTATCTCGAACTACTAGCTATTATTCCAAAAGAAATTCAACCACCGGAGCAACTAAAATTACAAAATAGAAAAACAATTGTAGAGTTAAATCAACTAGACCAGTTGGCATAATAAGTTAATATAAATGTCATAATACTATTAAAAATATCACTATATACTATAATTTAAAGTAACATCATTCTCTTTTTTATTTTTAAGGAGTAAATTTTACAATAAAAGTAACAATATACAAATTTGAGACATATCAAAGTTGATACTATAACTCTTGCCCACAATACTCTAGACAAGTTCGTGAAGCAAGGAGCGGATGTAGTGCAACACACATGGTCATCTTACATCAACTCCAATTCTATGATACAAAATATAATTAAATAATTTTTATTAATATTTTCTAAATTAATTCAGTTATTAAAAAAATAATTTCACTTATATTAAAAAAATGTATAATTTACTTTGTTAATTATTGATTAAAATATGATTTTTTTATTATACTAAATAATTTTTTCACATCACTAATCCAACAGGTACAAATTAAATACAAGAATTGAGGATGAAACAGGATTTATAGTCATAACCATATTCAAAAAAGCAGCTCGGGTTCTGATTAGAAAGCAGCTTAGCTCAGGTTGTGGATGGTGGCATGACATATATGCTCTTATCACATCAACTCCAATTCCATGGTATAAAACATAATTAAATAATTCTTATTAATATTTTCTCAATTAATTCAGTTATTAAAAAAATAATTTTTTCTTATACAAAAAAAAAGTGTATAATTTACTTTATTAATTATTAATTAAAATATGATTTTTTATTATACTAAATAATTTTTTCACATCACTAATCCAACAGGTACAAATTAAATACAAGAATTGAGGATGAAACAGGATTTACAGTCATAACCATATTCGGAAAAGTAGCTCAGGTTCTGATTAAAATGCCCTGCACAATATTGATGATACAATAAAGCTATACTAATCCAACAATACTACCACCAATAATCGAACAATTTGTGGGCAAACAAAAACTGTTCAAGTTTATTTCAGAACTAAAGGAGCACTAATTGATATAATAGTATCAAATATATTCGATGACGATGAATCAATTTTACTGCCTCTTCCAGCACCACCAACCATCCATGAAATAGAGATAATACTAACCCTACTCCTAAATCCGAAAACACCTGATCCAAAAGAAATTATAGAAAGGTAAAAACTAATCATAAACTCATATTCAATTCAATAAAATACAAAACATATTATCTATTATTTAAATAATAATATATTTTCTGACTTTCAGATCTGAATCAATATCAACTGAAGCATCAAAGAAACGAAAATTAATCAGATTATTTATTTGTACTTATCAATACATAATTGATACCTTAATAATAAAAATTCATTACTTTTATTCTTATCTAATTTATAATTTAATTAATTTTTGTTCTTACATTCTATATTTTCCTCTTTACTTGCAGCGAAGAAGAGCAACACAAAAAAGAAAAACAAAACTATAAAATAAATCATCGGTCTACTTCAATATATTAACATTTTGTAACAATTTAAAAGCTGCATTATTATACTTTTGACAAATATTATCCTACTGTTAAATATTACAAACTATTATAAATAATATAATAATATTTGCCAATTTATTATACTCCATATCTAATCCACAGCAAAGCACAGGTACTACTGGTTGCTCTAATCTATTTCAAAATGAGCTCTTCTATGTACGCCTCCAAATCCAAGCAAAGCATGTCAAGCTCATCAAACGAACATGGTGTTGCAGCATGAAGCCCTTTGTTCTCTCTCCCTTGCATCAGATTTCAGTTTCAAACCCTTCCTTTCCCAAAGGCGGCTCATATTAGATCCTTATTCCTAAACCTCTTAACCCCCGAGTCCACCATAATTCTTCCATCTTCCAAACCTTTACTCAGTGTAGGGCCTGCTCTTAGATCGTGTACCACGTGGACAATTAAGTGGCAGAACAGGCCACAGGGGGCACGTTGTCCGACACGTATCCAGAAGGATCACCTAAAAGCCACACAAGTCGTACGTGATATTGTATGGGCCTGTGGGCTGTCAGAGGCCAGGCCCAAATCCATCCTAGATCTTGGACGGTTTCAGCCCAATCTAAATTTTACCTCGATAGCTAGGGTTCAGAAGTCTCGAGGGTCTTCTGCCAGAAAATCATTGGAGGTAGCACACTGCTCCAGATCCAGACAGGGCATTTAATGCAATCCTGGGTAGGTGTGGGCATTGGGCAAACCATCCTGACAGGATGGCGGCTTGTCAAAATCTCATTCCCACCGGGCTTGAGTCATAGGGGATGGCAAAAAGTAAGCCACTACGATACAAAGGGGATTACAGTAACCATGGCCCGTGAATTCTGGAGTAAGTCATGATGAAAGAAGGTACCCGATCCTAGGAGTCAGAGCCAAAAGGTTCTCAGCTCCAAGACTATATATATAAGTCGTGCGTCCCTCCGAGGATAGGGGCATATATGCATACAGATAGAGATAGATAAAATTTGTAAGCAAGAAAAAAGAACATGATCTTTGCTACTCAATCTCAGGGATAAACATCTTACTTAAGCATCGGAGAGTCTTTGCAGGTGGCCACTCCCGCCTCTCCGACCTGAACTGAAGTCAAAGGTACTCTGGGATAGCAAAGACATGTGGATAGTTGGTAGATACAGTATCGGCAGTCGAGAGACATGTGGAAAGCTGGTAAGAATTGTCACAATTAGTTTGGTGCCATCTGTGGGAACATTAGGTGCGAGAGAAAAAGTAAGAGTCTCGTGACTGCGCTCTCCCAGAACAAAAAAGCCATACGACATCGGATGGCACCCTTAAGAATGACAACCAGGAGCACACGTCCCGATGCTGAAGGAAGCTCCCAGGAAGTGCGACCAGGTTTGGAGCAAAAGTTGGACCAAATGCTCGCCGCCTTAACAGAAGCAAACTGGAAGGCGGAGATGGGCCCACGAGGTCGTCCTGGGCCTAAAAGATGAAGTTACAGAAGTACGTAGAGATAATGCCCGCCTTGAAGGGCTGTTGGCAAGTGAAGCTAATAGCGAGCGAAGAGAGGACTTCGACAAGGAGGTACAACAAGAATATAGGGGTCAACCGCTGAGGGAAGTCCCAGCCCCATCCAGGTCACGGATGCAGAGGGAATGACAAAGTCCGACAAGACCATCTGGGTGGGGGCGGCAGCAGATGGAAGACACCTGGAAAGCGTGAAAGGTGCGCTTCCCAACTGGAAACAAGAGATGATGGTGGAGCTTAGTAGGAGGCTCGGGGCCCATCACAGCTAGACCTCTGATGATCTAGCAGAACAGACCATGCGAAGGATCATCCAGATGACCTTTGCTGACTGGATCCAGCAGCAGCCCAAGTCGAAGGACTTCAAACCCCGACCTTCAGACCGGTCGAGGGAAAGACCGACCCCCTTGACCATATATATCATTTTCAACAGAAGATGGCCCTGGAGATTAGGGATGAGGCTGTGACCTACAAAGTCATGTTCACCACCCTAGCGGGGCCAACCTTGTTGTGGTTCAGACAACTCCTAAAGAAGTCTATAAACGGGTTTGAAGATTTTTGCAAACTTTTCTTAAAATAATACGCGGGCGTCTGGAGGCAGCAGAAAACCATACGAGATCTCGACTGGTTGGAGCAATCCACGAACGAGTCTCCAAGGGAATATTTGCATAATGTCCTTAGTATACAACACTGACATAGTCCAAGCTACGAGCTCATTCGTCAGGGGCCTGTAGCCAGGATCAATGTTGTCGAACCATCTGCTATTGAATTTGCCATACGACATGACAGACGTCCAGGCAAAATCGGAGGGGGTATTTAGGGTATTGGAAAGCCACTAGAAAGCACCCAAGGCCTCTGTCATGATAACAATAGCACCGACGTAAACCCCGGCCACGCAAGGAATAAAGAGGCCCACGCTGGCCCAGGAGCCAGCTCCGAAGCAGGGAGTCCCCACCCAAGCCGGTCAAGAAAGCGGCAAGAGGAGGAAGACGTTTAAGGACCCTTTGCCGAAGTACGAGCTCAACTCTTCGATCGATGTGATCTACCTCCAGAATAAAGACAGGGGCATTTTCAAAGATCTGCCTAAGTCCAGTGTTCTTGAGCACATGAAGAACAGGAGCAGGTACTACTAATTTCACAAAGAACATGGGCATAATACCATCAACTGCCGTAGCCTTTACGCGCAGGTTATGATGCGATCCAAGTTGGCAAGTTGAAGCAGTATGTGAAGACAAGCGGAAGCCAATCTAAGGAGGACACCGCCAGGCCCAAAAAAGTATAGCAGACCTAGGCCTCTGGGTCGGGGGAGAAGGCCTTGAGAATAGCGCCGATGATTTTAGGCAAACCAGAGCCGACCTAAAGCCAGGAGAAGAAGGAAAAATGCCAGAAAAGGACCGAAGAGAGGGTGAAGCACCTGAGGGGCATGGGGCAATCCGTGAACCACATGACCATGGGAGAAAGATATGCCTCAGCTGCCCCCATTGCCTTCACCCAGCAAGATCTGGACATGGTGCACCTACCTCATGATGACCCTCTGGTAATTAAGCTGCAGATCGACTCGGCATTGGTCAAAAAGATCCTGGTTGACGGCGGGAGTAGCATCGGCGTCCTGTTTCTCAGCACGTTCGAGAACATGGGCCTGAATTAGAGCGTGCTCAGGCCGATTTGTCAGCCACTGTTCGCCTTCAATGGCACTAAGGTCAGTCCCTTGGGCATCGTGACTCTGAAGGTCTATGCTGCGGAGAGGTGCCTGGACATAGACTTCATCGTCATCGATTGCCAATCCTCCTTCAACATCATCATGGGGAGAGGAAGGATCCACGCTATGCTTAGGGTTACTTCCACCTACCACCAGGTCTTGAGATGTCAATCGAAGGATGGTACCTACACGATAAACATTAAAGGATACCAGACCTCTGCGAGGAAGTGTTCTGTGACCATCTTGAGTAGGGCCGATGTGAACGCGAACATATCCACAGAGGACAGATAGCAATCAAAGGACCGTCTGCCAGCATACGTGAAGCAAATCAAAGAGGAGTCTAATGGGCCAAAAACCACGATTAAGGAACTGGTGGCGGTCCCTTTGAACGAAGTAGAGTTAGGGAAAGTAATCACTGCTGCCCAAGAGGAAAAGAACGAGCTGTTGGAATTCTTAAGGTGGAACAGTGACGTCTTCGCATGGTCCCATGATGACATGCCCGGAATAGACCCCGCCTATGGTTGCCATTGACTAAACACAGACCCCAACTTTCCCCCGGTCAGACAGAAGCCCCGAAGGTTCGGGTCGGAGAAAAACAGGGCGATCAATAAAGAGGTCGAGATGCTACTGGAAAATCACCTAATCCTGGAGTGCGTATACCCATGCTGGGTCTCCAACCCGGTGGTGGTAAAGAAGAAAAATGGCGATGGCCGGACCTATATAGATTTCACTAATCTGAACAAGGCCTGCCCGAAAGACAGCTTTCCTTTGCCAAAGATCGATCAAATGGTCGATGCGACGGTATGGTTCGACAGGATGAGCTTCCTAGATGCCTATTCTGGATACAACCATATCCCCTTATATGAAGAAGACCAGATCCATATGGCGTTCATTACTGAGAGAGGCCTGTATTGTTATAAACACATGCCATTCGGCTTGAAGAACGTAGGGACGACCTACCAGAGGCACATGAACAAAATGTTCGCCGAGCTGCTGGGGAAGACGACGGAGGTCTACATCGACGATATGGTCGTAAAAAGCAAAGAAGCTTCAGACCATCTAGGGCATCTGGACAAATATTTCCAGATTCTGAGGCACTACCAAATGCATCTAAACCCTAACAAATGCACGTTTGGGGTGTCCTCTGGCTAGTTCCTGGGGTACATCATGAGTAGAAGGGGCATTGAGGCCAACTAGACCTAGTTGTCCTCAATCGTAGATGTATAGAGACCCTCGAGCATTAGGGAGGTCTAGCGCCTAACTGGAAAGATAGCTGCACTCAGCCGATTGATCTCCAAAATGTCTGACCGATGTAAACCTTCCTTCCAATGCATAAAGAATAGCTCCACAGTCATCTAGGGAGAGGAGCAGGACAAGGCGTTGATAGAGCTCAAACTATATTTAAGTCACCCGCCTATCCTGGCTTCCCCAGCAGAGGGGCAGCGCCTGTATGCTTATTTGGCAGTGTCCGAAGTAGTGGTCTGCGCCGTACTATTCGTCGAGGAAGTTAGCAAGCAGAAGCTAGTGTTTTATGCGAAGTCGTATGCTCCTGGACACTAAGACACAATATAGTATGGCAGAGAAACTGGTTCTTGCTTTGGTCAACGCTAAGAAAAGACTAAGGTAGTGCTTCGAGGCACACTCGGTTACGGTATATATGGATTTCTCCATCTAGCAAATTTTGGCCAAACTGGACCTATCAGGATGACTAATCAAATGGGCCATCAAGCTGAGGATATAGGACATCGAGTATCGGCCTCGAGTGGCGATGAAAGGGCAAGTCATGGCAGACTTCCTAGTGGAAATCTAGTCTTTCGGTGAGCTGCACAACCCGCTCCAGACGTCTCCGGCTCAAATCCCTTCAACTTGGACCCTCTTGCACCGACGGATCCACGAATACCTCGGGGTCAGGTATCGGAATAGTCGTGCAGACCCCAGCAGGATTTAGGGTAGAGAAAGCTTTGAGGCTTGGTTTCTAGACATCGAACAATGAGGTGGAGTATGAGGCACTACTGCAAGGCCTTGAGCTGGCTTTGCATTTTGGAGTAGAGAGCATCGTAGTAAGGACTAACTCAAAGCTAATTATAGGTCAGGTCAGGGGAGACTTTAAAGTAAAAAAGCCAAGATTACAAATATACTTCTCCAGGGTGATGGGGACGAAAGCCCGCTTTAGCAGCTTCGATATCGAATAGATACCCCGGGAGATTAACCAAAGCCCGATGAGCTGGCTAGAAGCATGTCGCTCGGGGGGATGACCGAACACACAGATAAAGGGCGAAAACATAAGAGACCCTTTGGAAACACCCGCATGCCACGTATTTGTGACTGGCTCTGAAGACGAAGGCTGGATGAGACCCATCACCCAATACCTGGTGTCAGGAAACCTGCCTGCAGACCCCCAAAAAGTGAGGTAGATCAGATTGAAGGCTGCCCGATACTCGATGGTGGGGGGCCGACTGTATAGAAGATCAACAATGGGACCAATGTTGAGGTGCATAGGTCCCGCAGAAGCGTAGAAGCTGATGGAGGAAATCCACGAGGTAGCGTGTGGCAACCACTCTGGCGGGCATAGACTCGCCCACAAGGCCTTAACGGCTGGATACTTCTGGCCCTACATGATGATCGAGGCAGCCCGGTTTGTCAAGAAATATGACAAGTGCCAGAGGTTTGCCCCCTGAAATGCCAACCCGCGGAAGAGCCTAATTCAAAAATAACTCCTTGGCCCTTTGCTAAATGGGGTCTGGACATCATCAGAGAGCTCCCCAGAAGTCCTAGAGGAAGAAGGTATATCTTGCTAGCCACCAACTATTTCACCAAATGGGTAGAAGCTGAAGCCTACACGACCATCAATAAGGTAGACACGATTAATTTCATTTGGAAGAACATAATCTATCGATACGGAATCCTGAAAGAGATACACGCTGATCATGGCACGTAGTTCCAAAACGCCAAGCTTAAGGAACTGTGTGATCTGTATGATGTAAAGCTCAACTTCTCATCCGTAAACTACCCCCAGGGGAAAGGCCAAGCAGAAGTGACAAACAAGGCCATATTCAGCAATATAAAAAAGAACTTGCAGAAGACTAAAGAAAGGTGGTTAGAAGAGCTACTAGCCGTTATGTAGGTCTATCGAACCACGAAGCTGAGATTAACAGGAAGAACACCATTCGCCAAGGTCTACGGGTCAGAGGCTATGATCCCAACCGAAATTGGCCTCCCGACCCTTCGCTCCAGAGTGGTAAGAGGCACCTCATTGAACGAGCAGCAGCTAAGCCGCAACACAGACCTCCTGGAAGAAACAAGGGACATAGCTCTAGTCTACCTGGCCTTGTACCACTAGCAAGCCAGGTCTTACTACACAAAGAAGGTTAGCACTCGTCGGTTTAATGCCAGAGATTGGGTCTTAAAGGTTAGAATAGGAAATTCCTTGAAGTTAGACTCTAACTGGGTCAAGCCCTATGAGGTGATCAAGGCGCTTGACAATGGTGCGTATGCCCTGAAAGAACTCAGGACCGGGAAGAGCCAACCTAACACGTGGAATGCCTAGCACTTGAAAAAATACCACGTGTGAGATACATGTAAATGCTTGTATTATTAAATAGCTTAATTCCAAAATAGATCAAGGTGTCTGCCGCACGGACTTATCCATTGGACTGCTATGTGAAAGGGTATACCCCCAGTACCGGACCCCATGAATTATTCGCACAAATAACGATCATACTATGGGAATCACATCGTGCAATAAAATGCTTGTTGATGGCCTGAGAAAACGTACAAGGAGGAATAAGCTGCGGAACAAAACTTGCCAGTAGACCTCAATAACGATCGTACTATAGGAATCACATCCTGCATTAAATTTTTTGTCGATGGCCTGAGAAAACGTACGAGGAGGAATAAGTTGCACGACAAAGACTTGCCAGTAGACCTCAATAACGATCGTACAGTGGGAATCATATCATGCCATAAAATACTTACCGATGGCCCGAGAAAACGTACAAAGAGGAATAAGCTACGCAATAAAATTTTGGCAAGCAGACCTCATTGAGAATCATACTACGGGGATCACATTGCTCGCTGACAACCCAAGAGGATGTATGAAGAGCAACAGGCCGTGCAACGAAAACTTACCGCCGGTCCTCAAGGAATACCTGCAAGATGGGGAAGAGTTGAGCAATAAGACCCTCCCCAGATAGCACCTAAGCTACGCATAAGTCAAAGGTGAACGGGACCAGGGTTTACCCGTTGGAAGTAGACCTTTCCCAGGGAGCACCTTAGTTGCGCATGAGCCAAAGGCAAACAGGGCCAGGGTGTCACAACCCAAAACCTGGGCTAGTGGCAAAAGGAGAATTTCACAAAGGTGGGAAATTCTTTGATTTATTTGAAAAGTGTTAAAAGTTCTAGTTTTTATAAAAACGGTCTATTTAATTAAAATAGTTAAAATTCCATCCCGTAAACTACTCCCACAGTTCGTATACACCATTAAACATAGATTGAATAATTATTTAAAAATACAAAATCTAATATAAATCCAAGCATCATCATCATCCACCAGAAAGTCAAATACCAGAATGACATACATAAGTTTGTAGAAAAAATAGAAAGCAATAATCTTGGTTCAATGCTAATACAAAACCCAAATAGTCCAAAGACTACGACAACAAACTCCTAGCATTACCAAGAGACGAACTACAATCCAGATGACCTCTTACTCCTCTTGATCACTAAGATCGCACTAGACACCACCTGAGGAAGAAGGTAGGGGGGTGAGCATAAAATGCCCAGTAGGAAAAACAATTACCTTGGTCGAAAACATTTTAATGATGGAGAATTCCTGCATGGTTAGTTTAGTCCAAAACATCCACATATATATATATAATCCAAACCAGAAATCCATATATATATATAAGTAGCAGTATAATCAAAATCATTTAATTCATTATGCATATGACACCAATCAACCCATACCCATGAGCTCACATCCTCTCATCTGTGGAAACCCAAGATGATGGCACTAAGTGTACCTAACAGCCTGCCTAATACCTAAGCCCATATCCAGAGCGGACACCCATGTGTCGCCTACCAAACCTAGAGGGGCAACCGATTTGCCTATGCCTACCATATAGGGAGATAATCAGAAGTAACAAAACCCTGCGCGAGTTTACAGACTTTCACCGATGGTGGGGCACGCAGAGCCACACTGTAAATCCATGATGCTAACACAGTGCTCATGTATGATCCTATGACACGTGCAATACAGAACTGAAGTGTGAAAATAATCGTGCTCTGGTTTTTCAGTAAAATCAGCATACTAGGTTTTTATAGAAAAACAGGCAGCATAACGGCCCTATTTTTAATTTACCCAAAATAACCTGCACTTAGAAAATTCCCAGAGCAATACAGTATATATCTCATATAACCAATTCCCATCACAGATATTTGAGAAACAAAAATCACATTTGTTCTCATATGTTACAGAAAATAAGTTTTATTTGAAATCGAATAAAACACAAGAAATTAAATCCTTACCTCGCTCAAACAGCAATACCACGCTATTGAATCCTCAAGATATCGTTGACGATCGCCCGGAGGGTCGAGAACTAATTTCAAGCCTTCGATCGTCTTCTTGTAAAAAACCTACTTCTCACTGGAGCTTCAAATCCACAAATGGACCTCTTTACTGAATTCCTAGCACCCAAAATATCTAGGTTAGATATATAACTTGTCCAATTTGGGTCCAGGCCCATACTGGGCCGGTGGCATGCAAAACGAGGCAATATCTCGACTGTCTGATCTCGATTTTCATGCCGATCACCAAACCACACAATATATATATATATATCAAATTTCTCCATTTTCTAAGTTCATTCAAAAAATGAACTCAAAAACACAATCCAACGGCCGAATCAAAAACAACAACCATAAACTCGAAATACTCAAAAATGACAACTTTCAATCTGGGCAAAATGGGGTCGAGATATATATACCTTGATGATCCTTGAGACGAGACTAATCCAATGGGACTAGTTAGAGGTCAAATGGTTGCTGGAATCGTCGCCAGCGACGAAAAAACCGATTCGGCCTCTTTGGAGATTTCTGGTGATACAGATGTCGGCGGTAGCTGGCGAGTAGCAGCGGAGCTTTGTCGTGGCCTAGCAAGTCGACGCCGGTCGGTGGTACAGGTGGACGATGGTGGCAGTGCTCCTGCGGCGGTCCCTGCTTCTTCTGGCCGAGAGAGATCCGAGAGAGAGAGAGAAATCGAGGGAGAAGAGAGAAATGAGTGAACATGCCACGCGGCCTGTTTTGAATGGGCTGTGCAATTTTTTAAAAATTGCACATAAGTCCCCAAAATTTCAAATCTCTACCAATCTAGTCCCCTAAAAATTGTAATTTAGTCCTTCTGCACAAAACTTTTGTAAATTAATCCCGACAATATTACATCCAAAAAAAATGTTAAAATGTCCAATTTATCTTCGAAAATCATGGGTTTTTACATTCTCTCCTCCTTATAAGAATTTCGTCCCGAAATTGAAAGTAAAAGTCAAGATTTCCATCACAATACAACTTCTAACTGAAAGTTAAACAAGTGAGGGTACTTCTCGTACATCTCCGTCTCGAGTTCCCAAGTAGCCTCGTCTTCCTTGTGATATTCCCAAAACACCTTGATAAGTGGGATCTCTCTGTTGCGAAGCACCTTCAACTCTCTAGCCAACAAACGAACAGGCTACTCTTCATAGGACACATCATCTTGGATCGGTACATGCACGTACTGAACAACATGGGATGGGTCTGGCATGTACTTCTTCAACAATGACACGTGAAGCACATTATGCACGTGACCCAATTGTACAGGTAGATTCAAGCGATATACCACTGTTCCAATTCTCTCTGTGATCTCAAAGGGACCAATATACCTTGGAGCAAGCTTACTCTTAACTCCAAATCTTGTAACACCTTGCCTTGGAGTCACTTTCAAGAATACGGAATTACCAGTATCGAACTCTACCTCATGCCTCTTTGGGTCAGCATAATTCTTCTGGCGACTCTGAATCTCTTTGAGTCTCTCTTGGATATCCTTGATCTTCTCAATAGTCTCTTCAATTAACTCAGGTCCAAGAGTAACATGCTTTTCGGGTTCTGCCCAACACAAAGGTGATCTGCACGGCCTCCCATATAATACCTCATATGGAGCTATACCCACACACCAAAGGAAGATGATCATCCCAGTTCCTACCAAAATCCAGTATACAACAACGGAGCATGTCCTTAAGAATCTGAATTGTCCTTTCAAACTGACCGTCTGCCTCAGGATGGTGAGATGTACTGATATCCAACTGTGTACTCAACGCTTTCTACAAGGCTATCCAAAACTTAGAAGTAAACCTTGGATCTTTGTCAGATACTATGCTTGAAGGCACACCTTACAAACGTATGATGTTCTCCACATACAGTCTACTGTGCTTAGTAAGTGAGTAGTCCATCCGGATCGGTATAAACTGAGCACTCTTCATCAACCGATTGACTATCACCCAAATTGCATCGTTCTTCCTCAAGGTCTTCAGCAAACTGGTCACGAAGTCCATCGTGATCTTGTCCCACTTCCATTCTAGAATTGGCAACAACTGAAGTAATCCAACTGGCCTCTGGTGTAGAACTTGTGCAGTGATTAAACTCTACTTCAACCTGATAAAAGCTTCTTCACTTTCGTGATCCTAAACAAACTTGATGTCCTTCCTGGTAAACTTTTTCAAAGGCAAAGCAATTCTCGAGAAATCTTGCACGAAATGATAGTAGTAGCTTGCCAAACCAAGGAAACTACGTACCTCTGTCACATTTCTCAGTCTTTCCCACTCCAAGATAGCTTCGATCTTAGCAGAATCGATTGAAATACCTCCGTGAGAAATCACATGGCCCAAGAACTTCACTTCTGACATCCAAAAGTCACACTTCGATTTCTTGGCATACAACCGATGATCTCTCAAGGTCTTGAGTACTATCCACAGATGTTCGGCATCCTCTTCTCGAGTCTTGGAATAAACCAGGATGTCATCAATGAACACAACCAGAAAACCATCCAAAAATGGCCTGAAGATCTGACTCATGAGATCCATAAAAGCTGCGGGAGCATTCGTCAAACCAAACGGCATCACCAGAAACTCAAAGTGACCATATCGAGTTCTGAATGATGTCTTAGGTATATCATCTTCCCTTATTTTCAACTGATGATAACCATATCTCAAATTGATCTTAGAGAAGAATCTTGAACCACCGAGTTGATCAAACAACTCATCTATCCTTGGCAAAGGATACTTGTTCTTCACTGTCAACTAGTTCAACTTTTGGTAATCCATACAAAGCCTCAACGAACCATCAGGTTTCTTCGCAAACAAAACAGGAGCACCCCAAGGAGAAGTGCTACTGCGAATAAAGCCCTTGGAAAGCAGATCGTCCAACTATTCTCTTAATTCTTCCATCTCAGTAGGTGCCATGCGATAGGCTAGAATAGAAACTGGCTGAGCTCCAGGAACTAGTTCAATACAGAACTCGATCTCTCTATCAGGTGGTAACCACAGTAAGTCTTCAGGAAACACCTCTGAAAACTCACACACCACCGGAATCCATAGGCCTTGATCATCTGTCCTCACCTTGCCATCCATGGCAAACAAGTTCCCATAACGCTCAAGTTTCTTTCTTCCACCCAAGCACGCTTTCAGAACAGGACTAGGCTTCAACGGACTCATCCCAGCCTGATCGACAATAGGATATCCATCACTAGGAAAAAGAGTCACCCACTTCTTAGAACAGTCTACAATGGCTCAATACTTCGACAACCAATCCATACCAAGTATCACATCATACTGTCCCATCGGCAACATAATCAAATCAGCAAGAAGCTTCCTATCACTAACCACAACCCGACAAGGCTTACACATACTAGACATATCAGTCATTCCTCCCAAAGGTGTACCCAACAACAATACATAATCCAAATTAGAAAATTCCAACCTCAATAGTTGAGCAAATAATAAGGATATGAATGAATAGGATGCACCAGTATCAAAAAAAACATGTGCCCAAGAGTGTGAAAGAAGGATCATACCATCAACAACACCTCGGTCAGTGCGATCCTGAGTGTTGTCTCCCCCAGTAAAAGTATAGGCTTGGCCAGTCACCTTTCCTTTCCTTTTGTTGTCTCTTCCCTGGCCAGGACGACTGCTGCTGGATCCTGGACCACTACTGCCAAAACCACGCCAACCCTTACTCCCTGAAGCCTGAGGAGTCTGAAAGTTCTGAGTAAAACCCTGAGGGTGGTGCTGATGCTAATAAAGCTGTGGGGAAGTAAAAGCCTGTGAAGCACCCTATGACTGTTGCGGCCTTGCTTGAGCATTCTGATAAGAAACATAACCTGACTGGCTCCTTTGCGGTCCTCCCTGAGAAAGAGGAGATTTCTGCAGACGATTAGGATACTCTTTCTTTCGATGACCCTGCTGGCCATAAACAAAACATCCTCCATAGGGACTACCTCTACCACCCCCAGAAGAACCACTGCTGGTCGAGCTCCCACTGCTCGGAGTACTCTGGGCTTACCACTGCCCCTGGTTCCTTCTGGTGGCTTTCCTATCATTACCTCTCCGCTAGTTCCTCCTGGATTCCAAACTTTCTTCGATGGCCTCTGCCTGTTAGGCAGCCACTGCATTCTCAGGAAGAGTATGGAAAGTCCGGTTACCAATCCTGTTGAAAATGTTCCGATTCAAATGAATCCTGAACTTGGCAACTCGGTACTTCTCACTCGTATCCGGTCCAAGAGCAACACTTGCCAACTCAGTGAACTCTATCAGGTACTCATTCACCGTTCTATTACCTTGGGTCAACATCTTAAATCAGTTCACAACTTCATCCTGTTGATCCACATTGGCATACTAGGCCTTGAAAATCCGTTCAAAGTCTTCCCAAGTCAAGCCCACTATATCTTGCATCCGTTCCACTGCTTCCCACCAACGAATGGCACTCCCTGTCAAACGGGTAACAGCAAACACAGCCCAAAACTCAATCAGAGTACTAAGGGCTCGAAAGTGTCTCTCTATCTAACGTAACCAAGCAATTGCTGTGAGAGTTTCTGGTCTGCCATCAAATTGCCCTGGCTAGAGACGCATGAACCATTAGAGATGATCAGCCTGATCCAACTGACGTTCCCTCGGAGTTGGAGGCTGATAGTTTGGATTGCTCATCTAGACGAATGCTTGCTGCATTGCCTTGATCAGATGAGTGAAATCTGAATGAGGAGGTTCGACACCCAGCTGGTGCCTCAGAACTCTTCTAGGAGGCGTCCTTACAAGTCTGAAATAATATGCCAAACTAGTAATGTGATCTGATGAATGCTTGTCATAAAAATCAACTTCAATCTAGTTTAATGGTGATATGTCTGAGCTGTTAAACTCAAAGCTCTAATACCAAAAATTTCTGTCACGACCCAAAATCCGGGCAAGTGGTAGAAGGGGAATTTCATAAAGGTAAGAAATTCCTTAATTTATTTGAAAAGTGTCAAAAGTTCCTAGTTTTTATTAAAACGGTCCACTTAATTAAAATAATCAGAATTCCATCCTGTGAACTACTCCTATAGTTTACAAACACCATTAAACATAGATTGAATAATTATTTAAAAACACAAAATCAAATATAAATCCAAGCATTATTATCATCCACCAAAAAGTCAAATACTTGAATGACATACATAACTTGTCCAATTCAGGTTTGGGCCCACACCAGGTCGGTGGCACGCAAAACAAGGCAATATCTCGACTGTTTGATCTCAATTTTTGTGCCGATCACCAAACCACACAATATATATATCAAATTTCTCCATTTTCCGAGTAAATTCAAAAAATGAACTAAAAAAACATAATCCAACAGTCGGATAAAAAATAAAAACCATAAACTCGAAATACCCAAAGATGGCAACTTTCAATCCGGGCAAAATGGGGTTGAAATATATATACCTTGATGATCCTTGAGATGAGATGAATCCAACGGGACCAGTTGGAGGTCGAATGGTGGTCGGAATCATCGCCGGTGACGGAAAAACCGATTCAGCCTCTTTGGAGATTTCCGGTGTTGCAAACGTCGGCAGCGGCTGGTGAATGGCGACAAAGCTTCGGCGCAGCCTGGTGAGTCGATGCCAGTCGATGGTGTGGGCGGACGACGACAGCAGTGCCCCTGCGGTGGCCCTGTTTGTTCCGGCCGAGAGAGATCCGAGAGAGAGAGAGAGAGAGAGAGAAATCGGGGGATAAGAGAGAGAAGAGAGAAATGAGTGAACAGGCCACGTGGACTATTTTGAATAGCCTGTAAAATTTTTCAAAAATTGTACATAAGTCTCCAAAATTTCAAATCTCTATCAATCTAGTCCCCCAAAAATTACAATTTAGTCCTTCTGCACAAAAATTTTGCAAATTAATCCCCACAATATTATATTCGAAAAATTGGTAAAATATCCAAATTACCCTCGAAAATTCCAGGTTTTTACACAGGTCTACCCGTTGGAAGTAGAACTCCCCAGAGAGTGCCTTAGCCACACATGAGCCAAAGGCAAATAGGGCTAGGGTCTACTCGTTGGAAGTAGACCCTCCCCAAAGAGCACTTTAGCTACGCATGGACCAAAAATGGATGGGGCCAAGGCCTACCTGTTGGAAGCAGGCCCAGACAAGACCAAACTCAAAGACAGAAACTAAAACCAAATTCTGTCTAATATTGCTTGAATTACAAGATGCATTGTCGATAGGGATGCGGACCCAGAGACTCTATTTGTAAGAAGCAGGTCTTGGATGGACTCGCAAAGACACATCGGAGTGGTAAAGCCCTATTTGCTCCTGGTAAGAGCCGAGCCCAGGCCTCTTCCTCTGCAGCGATAGGTCTAAGCAATGGTCGACCAATCCCTGGAGCTGGTTCCTGGCCCATTCCCATTTAGGGTCGAAGAAGTCCAGCCACATGCGCGGTTCAAATTCTGCTAAGACAAATCACAATAGAAATTATATATCCTCAAAGTCGAACGAGCTAGAACTCAAATCCCGATCTCCAGAGCTAATCTTGTCAATCGTAGCATGGGAGGAATTCACTAACAACTCCAAATCATATACGATTGGGCTAGACCCAGAAGTCGGCCGCACTGTCGATAAGGGAATGGCATTGTATATGATATCCGACCCTGACCATGAATGCAGGCAACAAAAAAAATAGAATAAATGTGAGAAAAGTGCGCTGTTTTTATTATTTAAACAGGTGCTTGCAATAAGGGTCAGCTTTACATAACACAGTTAGTATTTTACAAATACATAAAGAGCGAGAGGCCCTAGTTACCTCTGAAAAGGGGAGCGATACCAGCTTCAGCACTTGGACCAGCTTCGGCAAAGAATGGTGTACCGGGGTCGGAATCATCGCTAGACAAAATGACCGCGCTTGTTCCTCCACTAGTTAAGGTGCAAGGGCCAAGCTGACCCCCACGAACCTCCGTGGCTTATTCTGGTGGACTGGAAGCAGAGACAATCTCTCTGGTGATAGAGGCAGATGTAGAGGGCCCGTCTTATTCTTCGTTAAGCATCTTCAGTACATCAGCAGGGTACACAATGTTAATCTCGTCCCTCAACTACTATATGTAGTACCTAATGGAATAATGGTCCCTCTCGACACCCTTCTGCTCATCAAACTAGTCTGGCATTACCACCTCCGTGTGGCCCTCAAATTCCCTGTTCTCCCAGCCAGACCTATAGCTCTCTGCATAAAGGATATCCACTTGCCTCTGCTACCTTATCTTTAACTTCTCTGCGTCCGCCAGCCTATCTCTCAGGGCCGCTAGCCTCAGCTTTGCTTGCTGCTACAACAGGTCAATCAAAAGAGCGTTAATGTCGGCGAGATCTTCGCCACACTTGCAAGACAACTCCGCATTGGCTCCCATCAGTTTACTATGATCTAAATGGATATGTCAGATTACCTCCTTGGATCGGTCGAGCTTGTGCTATAGGGAATAGGCCTCTAGCTTGGTTTTCACCTCAGCTTTCCTAGCCTCGTCGACGGCTTGGTCACGAGCAATGAAAGTCAGCCCTATCTCTACCCCTATGTTTTGCAGCTCCTGCTCCTTAACCTTGAGCTTGGCTTGGGCTAGCTTGGTAGCCTCGGCCTTCGAGCGCAGACCCAGGACCTCAGCTTCGAGAGACCGGACCTTCCCCTCTGCTTCGGCCAACTTGGTGACCAGCTCCTCACGCCTGATCCTCTCGACGCTCAAAGCGTGGGCAACTGTGCTGCTGACTCTAGCCTCATCCAAGCTCTGATACAGGTCAAAATCCGCCCTCAACATGGCGAGGGCGGCTGAGCAGAGTGAGGCTACCATAGCACGGGCATTCAACTACCCAGTCAGCTTACCAATGAGAGAGGAATAGAAGTACTGGACGGCAGCTAGCTGTAGAATATAAGAAAGGGGAGTCAGTGTTTAGCAAAGATACCGATAATCCGCTGGCGATGGCCAGACGAGCCAAACCTATGCAATGCTGCGGCCGACAACGAGCTCTACATTCTCCAAGGAGAGCGCCTCCAGCTCAAACTCTGTGGCTAGACCCTCTCTCTGGGCATTATACATGTCCGGGGAACGCGACTCAAACCTGCCGACTGTGAGGAAACCTTCGCCCCCCACCAAAAGTGCTCCAGTAGCTTCTTTCGACTTTCCCAAAATGGCGAAGGTGGGGGCGGTGGAACGTAAGGTAGGGATGGAAAGCAAGGCGTCACTAGGCACACCTTCTGCTACAGCTGGAGATGGCACATCCTTAGTAGAAGAAGCCGCGATGACTGTTGCTGCTTTAGTGGCTTCGACTACCACCTCCCTTGGAGGCCTGCCTGGCTATGATTTTTCGATCTTGTCTTGACCAACTTGCTCAGGTGAGCCACCTCGTGCAGACTTTCTCCTCCTCGTAAGGGTCAGGATAGCCTCATTGTCGTCGTTGTCAGAAGAAGGGGCAACCCTACCTCTCTTTCCCGCCGGGTTTTCCTCCCCCTTGGGCGAATCAACTTCGTGATCTCGCTTCATAAGGACTGGAGGAGGGGAAAACAGCTGAGACTTCAGCCTCAAAGCCCCTCCACTGAGCTCAGCAATCTCTCCATGGGAGCTAACAGTACCGGATCTCGCGCCTACCTTCAAACTAGTGCTGGGGGCGGAATAAATCGGAGCAGCAAGCTCCCCTGGCAGGCTCGAAGGCGCCCCTTTTCCGTACACATTCTTTATGGCCGGCACCTCTTGAGTCATGCCCCCGCCTACCTCAGGAGAAGGCACCATGGGTGTTTCACCCCCGGACGTGAACAGATCCTCTAGGTCGTCATCTGATCCTGTTCTTAGGGTGACAATTCCCTGCCCCCTAGCCTTATCCTCAGAGGACACCACCAGATGCTGACCAGCGGGGACCTTGGATCAAGCCCTGTATGCAACGGTGCTCCCCTTGACTGGGGAAAGGTCTACTAAAGAGCCTACATCTGAACCTGTAAGACCAAGCAATGTGATTAAAATGTAGCCCTGACCTGATCGACGAAGCCCTAGGGCATAAAATGAACTCACCCCTAACCCTCTTTAGGGCAGCGGCTTCCTCTCGACGAAACCTGATGCACTCCTCGGTCACAAGCTTCATCACCTCTTCGAGCTCGTGACTGGTCGGTGCCACCAGGCCATTGGGACCCACCAGCTGGCTCGAGGCTATGATCTGACAACCCACCATGGCGATGCAAATCTGCTCATCCCAGCGGAACCAGTTTAGAGCCGAGGCGTCAAGCTAGCTCCGTAGGTACTTGGTGATGACCCATGTGTCCAGCGGGAAAAGGAGATATGAGACCATCCTCAGCATCGTGTTCATCATCTGGGGATTCAGAACGGCCTGAATGTGTCCGCACTCCCCCATAGGACCCGAAGACGATGACTCCCTCCAGCTCCTTGAACCGCCCTACCGACAGTCGCGGCTCGAACTTGCTTTCCTCAGAGGATGCACGAGGCAAAAAATCATGAGTAAAAACTGAAGAAATGTATACAGACCCAAAAATCACTACTCAGTACTTACTTTGCAGAAAAAATGAGGGAATTCGGAAACACTCTCCATTCACCCAAAGAGAACATCACGCCCCTCCGACGGCATACAGCTTGGAGTAGGAGTCCTATTGCTTGTCTGACCTCGACAAACCATAAAAAATATGGTTCCCCAGGAGCGGCTAGAGGTTGAAAGTAGAGTAAAAGCTCTTTTTGCAGATGAGGGTGAGCTTGTAGGCATAAAAGACCACCTCTAGGTCGATATGCACGTTGAGGAGGACTGATAGAGCAGAGAGCCCTATCATGATCATGACCCCGTTAGCATTCAGTTGCATCAGGTAAATCCCCGTCAGACTGAAGAATTGGTAGATCAGGGGAGGAAGAGGAAACTGTAGCCATTCCAGGTACCTCTTCCCCAAGACGATGGAGCCTTCGGGGCCAGAGGGTCCAAGGTAACAATTTGCCGGGCCCTCGACCCTTTATAAAGTAACTCCGCCAGAGAAGCAAAGCTACCTCCTTAATGAGCCTAACTCAGAATCCGCGATGGGACAGAGCTTCTGACTTTGGTTCGGGGCCATTATTTTGGATGCAATCAAAGAGACCAAAAAGTTATAGGAAAGGGAAGATTCGGAAACCCTAAGATTTTAGAAAGCTGGAATACTTGGAGATTTTGGTAAAGTAAGAAATGAGCATAAGTGCAGCTTTTATAAAGGGGGAGCCGAAAAGTTTCCCTTGGAGGAGAACAGTGTAAGGAAGACGAAAGCACTATAATTTCAAATTTTGTAAAAATCTTGACATAGGTTGGCGTGCACTGGTGTCAGTGACTGTGAAAAAATGACAGTAATGAGCCACGTGTCCCCCTCGAACTGGTAGACCGAAGTTGCGATTTCCCTACTTGACAGATGTGAATCCATCAAATAGGGAAATGGAGGTAGTGGTGGGGCCTGCTCTTAGAACGTGTACCACGTGGAGGATTAAGTGGCAGAATAGGCCATAAGGGGCACGCTGTGCGACACGTGTCCAGAAAGATCACCTAAAAGACACACGAGTCGCACGTGATACCATATGGGCCCATGGGCTGTCGGAGGCTAGAGCCGAATCCATCCTAGATCCTGGACAGTTTCAGCCTAGTCTAAATTTTACCTCGACGGCTAGGGGTCAGGAGCCTCAAGGGTCTTCCGCCAGAAGATCATTGGAGGCAGTGTACTACTCCAGACCCAAACAGAGCATTTAATGTAATCCTGGTTAAGTGTGTGCATTGGGCAAACCATCCTGACAGGATAGCGGCTTGTCAAAGTCTCATCCCCACTGGGCTCGAGCCATAGGGGACAGTGGAAAGCCGGCCACGACAATGCAAGGGGGATTACGGTAACCACAGCCCATAATTTCTGGAGTAAGTCATGATGAAAAAGGGTACCCGATCCTGAGAGTGA
Organism: Parasponia andersonii; assembly: GCA_002914805.1. Taxonomy (NCBI): domain Eukaryota; kingdom Viridiplantae; phylum Streptophyta; class Magnoliopsida; order Rosales; family Cannabaceae; genus Trema; species Trema andersonii. The sequence continues at coordinate 3,066,998 of JXTB01000003.1, forward strand.
GAGCCAGAAGGTTCTCAGTTCTAGGACTATATATATAAGGCATGCGTGCCTCTGAGGACAGAGGCATATATGCATATAGAGAGAGATAGATAAAATTTGTAAGCAAAAAAAAAGAACTTGATCTTTGCTACTCAATCTCAAGGATAAACATCTGACTTAAGCATCGGAGAGACTTTGTAGATGGCCACCCCTACCTCTCCGTCCCGACCCGAAGTCAAAGACACTCTGAGATAGCAGAGACATGTGGGCAGTTGGTAGATATAGTATTGGTAATCCAGAGACACATGGAAAGCCAGTCAGAATCGTGACCAACACTCAGTATCCTCTCTTTTAACTCGTCTTCCTCTACATCCACGCTTACTCGCTCATCTCCACTATGTCGAATCATCTCGCTGCTTAGAAAAGACTAACATTTGTGATTAATTCAGGTATGTTTCATCTATAATTTATATCACACATGCTATTTTAATTGGTTTCTCATGACAGTGTCTATACTTTCTTGTAGATTTTTATTTTCTATTCAACTGCCTGAAATTGAGAGTCCGTTATAGTTTGCTTACCTAGTTATGAATACATTTGCTTTTTCACGTATCCATTGACTTTTAAACCTCCCTATTTTCCCTAAAGGATTACACTTCTTTTTTATTAGGATAATACAAGTTTTCCAGCCAGCTAGTTTACCAAAAATTTTATACCAACACACGTGATAAGTAAGCTATTTTCATTCAATTTGTATTGAAACTTAGTACAACTGAATTTAATACTATTTACCAATTGAATTATGATAGCTAATTTAAAAAATGTGTCGATATTAAAAATATAGTAAACTATTTGGGATACTTAATATTATCCTTTTTAATAACACTAATTTTTACGATTTAAGTTGAAAAAAACTGATTGGAGCATAACAATTCACTCTACAAACAGAGTATCACCAATGTCAATGATGGTCTGAAGCTTCATTACATCGTCCATTGTTCCTGGACCTTATTGAAGAGGGAGATACTCCTTTATATGCGTATATATGGGAATAAATATAATATGAATTTTTTTTATTCTTTACCGATAAAAAAATTAATTTTGACATTTAAATTTCAATCTAACATATATAATTAATTATATTGGAACAAGTTATAATGTAAATTAAATGATAACATTTATACTTATAACCGTGAGATTGAAATTGAATGGTTGGATTCTCTATTGATAGAGAATAAAAAAAAATACATATTGTACTAGCTCCCTGTATATCCGACATTAGTGTATTCATAAAAAAAAAAATTGTATATGATATTACTATATATTTTGGGTTCTGGGTTTTGGATAATATTATACGAAAGCGGTGGGAATGTTTTCATAGAAATTAAGAAATTAGTCAAATAATAATAATACAATTCTAAGGTTTTGTTATCTTATTATAGTCTCTTATTTATTAGATTATTTTTTTACCTTTTTTCTTATGGATGTAGATGCGAAAGCTTTACCAATATTTTCAATGGAATCTTACAAGCATTTCATTGAAAATAATAATAGTAATAATAAGAAAATAAATAATTTGTATTTTATTTGCATTAACATTAGGTTTGGTAGCTTGAGATAGAAACTAACTTGGTTACTAGTTACTCTTGAAACTAAAACCCAAATTGGTTTCTAATAATAACTAAAAACTAATTTGGTAGTAACATTGTTTTTAGAGAATAGAAATTGATTTTTGAAATCATTAATTGAGAAAATATATTAGTTATTTTCTTTTTTTTCTTTGAAGAAATGGTTACTGACTCCTCTTGAAACTAAAAACTAAAAGGATTGGTACACATAACTTAAAACCAATCTAGTAATAAAATAGTACTTAGAAATTAGAAACTAATTTGGTTAATAATCATAGACCAAATTGGTTACTTTTTTTTTTTTTAAATGGTCATTAGCTATTGTAGAAACTAAAAAAGTAAATTAGTTTTTATTGATAACCAAAAACTATTGACCAATTTAGTTAATTTTATTAATAGAAATTAATAAGTAAATTGGTTTCTATCTATATTCTACATTAAAAAGGAGAAAACATCAAAATAGTTTTAAAAAATGAAAGAAACCAATGACCAATTTGGTTAATTGTATTAGAGAAAAATTAGTAACTAAATTAATTTCTATATATAACCAAAAATTACATATTGTGATGCCCATGGACCAATTGCTTACCGTTTTTTTTTTTTCCTGAGAAAATAGTTAATGGTTGCTCTTATAACGATTTAGTTTAATCAAATATGATCATTAGTTTTTCGTTATATCATCATTATAATAAAAAATTTTCGCTTTTGATTGTATTTTTTGATTAGACCAATACCAAGAAACTAAATTAGTTACAAGTTTTCTTTTTCCTCTCTCTTTGAGGAAATGGTTTACTAGCTACTTCCGAAATAAAAAAAACAAATTAATTTTCAATGGTAACCAAAACCTAATTTGGTAATAATGTTGTGTTTCGAAACTAGAAACGAATTTGAAAAACTAATCTGGTTACTTGAGAAACAAGAATGGTTACTCCTTTTTTTTCCTGAGGAAATTATTACTAGCTACTATTAAAACAAAAAAAAATTATATTGGTTTCTATTGATAATGAGAAACCAATCTAGCAGCAATGTTGTTTTTGAAATCCAAAAGCTAACTTGAGAAACCAATCTATGGTTATCTGCGAAACTAAATTGATTTCTTTTTTTTTCTTCTAAGGAAACAGTTAGTGGCTACTCTTGAAACAAAAACCAAAATTAGTTTTCTACCAGTAATAATAAACCAATATGGTAGTAATATTATTTTTGCAAACTAAAAACTAATTTGGCTAATAATTGAAAACTAACTTGAGAAACCAATCTAGTTACCTGAGAAACCAAATTGATTACAAGCTTTTTTTTCCTAAATAAATTGTTTACGAACAATTCCTGAAATAAAAACCAAATTAGTTTGTGAAAATTAGGACTTGTATGGTATTTTTTGGGAAAACAAATAGAAAAATACGATAGGCTCTATTTTTTGTAGATCTGATATGGTTTTTATTAGAAAAATGTCATTTTTTTAGATAGTAACCAGTAACCGTTGATCAATTTTCAAGTACTGGTTAACCAAAAATGTTTACGTAACAACCCGACTTTTCGGATCGTTAACTACTTATCTTCTTAGCTTACTTATTTAAAAAGAGAAATTTAGCCGTTGAAAATTCATCGAGAAATACATCAATGTACTCTTTGACGATGATTACATCTTCTGGCCTCTTCTTTTCTTCTTTACTCTTATCTAGAATATTAGCTATAGATATCCTAGACACCCATTGTTCAACATTCCCCTTGCTTACATTGCTGAGAACATCACTCGAGGTTGCTTCTTAGTGCCTCTATTAGAAGTGAACTTTTCTTCTCCTAGAGGTTTGAACGTGATCCTTCGACTTTAACATTTAATGTTAGCATTATACTTTCCTAAGAAGTCCATTCCTAGAATGACATCATAATCAATCATTCCTAGGATGACTAGGTCAGCATACAGTTCCCTAGCAACTATAATTGTTGGAATATGTCTTATCCAATAATTTATTGTCAAAGTTTCACCTGAAGGTAGAGCTACATTGAAAGTTTTAGTCATTCTATCACTATTCTGAACTATTATTTTGGCAAACACATATGACACAAATCAATGCATAGCAACAGAATTAAACAAGACATATGCACTTTGAGTGGCAACAGACAATTGACCTGTGACTATATTAGAGATTCTCGTATCTGCATCTTTCCTCATAAAGGTGGAAACTTGGGCAGTGATTTCTAAAAGTGCTTCCAATCTTCCTTGGCCAATCTGTGGTCCTTCAAGTTTGATATGCATATTGTGAATTTGAGATCCTTGCAGCTTAGATGTGGTTGGTAGATTAGCTTGATTCTGTTTACTGTAGCAGTTCTTGGCATAATGACGCTCTTTGCCACAGAGGTAATAGGTGTTTGTGCCAAGACGACATTCTCTAGGGTGTTTTTTCCCACACTTAGAATACGGTGGAAATTCTACCTTGGCCCCTTTTTACTGTTGAGGCTCTTCTTTTTGGTTTCTTTGGCCACCAAAATTATTCATTCTCTTCTTTCCACTATAATTATTGCGGTTATTATTGTTATTGTTCTAGTTCTTGTTATGGCCAGATTACGTCCCAAATCCTCTTTGGTTGTTGTCTTGATTCGGTTTAGCTTGTGTGCATTGGTTCTTCTTTGATTCGAAATATTTTTGTCATTTTTCCTTGGCTTAGGCAAGACGATATTCTGCTCTGAGTGCCCTTCCTACGAATTCTGCAACTGTAGTTGGTAGGTTGTCACCATTATCAATAATAACTGCTAATTCAAAGTGAAATATTTCGAACATCCTCCTTACTCATTCCTCTTCACTAGGTACCAAATAGGGACACAGTCTTACAAGACGGTCAAACTTTTGTACGACCTCAGTGACTATCATATTCCCTTGTTTGATGTTAATGAATTTATTTTTCTAGGCCCGCATCACCATACGATTATAGTATTTCTAGTTTAATTCATGGATGAAGTCATTCCACGACATTTCTCTGACATTTCTTCTCATTTTAACTATCTCCCACCAATATCGTGCTTGTTTCTTTAGGACATAAGACACACATAACATCTTTTCATGGTCATTAAGATTCATAAAATCTAGGATGGTTTGGATTGACAACAACCATTCTTCGGCCACCAAAGGATCTGTCGATCCTTCAAACTCAGCAGGACGCATCTTTTTGAAGTATTCATAAAGTGGTTCTTGGCACTCCATATGTCGATCAAGTATTACAGGTTTCAGTTATAGTACTGGTTCTTCCTCTTAAGGTAGAGATTCTTCATTGTTAACTTGAGGTTCGACATTCTCTTGGCGTTGTTGCCTTAGTTACTCACAAAGGTTCCTTATCTACTCTTCTTGAGCTTGGAGTCGTTGTTGCAAGTTAGCTACAAGATTACTTAGGTCTGGTGTTTCAGGTGCATTTATTGAACTGACTCGTGGTCTTCTCCTCCCTCTTGCCATTTTTTGTTTTTAGATTTGTAACCCCCCTAGGAATCCTTAAACTTGCAATATTAGTATAATTATTATAAACTTAGTGTCTAATTTTAATAAGTTTACATTCGCAAATACTTGAAATGTTGTGTGTAGTATTATTTTAATGTTAAATTTTATTACGTGAGAATATCAGAGTTAATCCCTATTTTAAATTTGAAATTCTAAGTTAGTTTTGCTTAATAATAAATTGATTTTATAATAATTATATTATGTACATCATTATAACCTAATTAAAAAATGTGACACGTTTATGCCACATTAAAATCGTTACATTTTATGACCTAAAGTTAATGATTGCACCAAAATAGTACCATACCGTAATTTGAATGGCTATGATTTAAGTATACAAAGAATTAAGTAGACAAATCAATCCAAGGGAGGAAAATAAATTCTAGAAAAAGTTGAAGAGTAGTAACGTTTTACCTTAGGAAGGTAATAACTTTAAATGAGTAGAATAGAAAAAGAAAGGGATAAAGTTAGTAGGTAATCCAAAAGCTAGGAAAAAAAGAAAATGATAATGGAAATATTCTTTGGAAATTAGTGGCCATAATTCAAAGTGGAAGACATAGACAAAACTAATTGGTAACTTTTGTCTCTAAAATAATTCAAAAGGTATAAAAAAGATTAATATAGTGGAGACTTTCTTTGTGAGTTAGTGGTATTGGATTCCAAACAATTGAAAAAGAAGAAAGATTAGAGACAAAAGTAGTGGATAAGTAAAAAAGAAAATAAAGTAAAAGGTAAGGTAATGGAGTAGGAAAAGAAGATATATTGACAAATTGATAATAATGATGTTGGATTATTAAATGGAATGTGAAAGTATGCATTATTGTATACCTTCCATGGATGGCCTATAAATAGATCATTTGTTTGGCAATTCAAATCCATGCTTAACCTTTCAATTACTTAGCAAAAACTTTCTTCATATTTCCAATTATCCTTTCTCAAAAAAAAAAAAAACCTCTTTCTACCTCACTTTCTTCCAAATCCACAAGAGCTATAATATTTTACCCATCGACTCTAGAAATTTAGAATTATAATCAAGAGAAGAGAGCACTTAGTTTTGTGGTAGAGACGTAAGAAAGAAGATCCAAGCTTGGAAGGTAATTATTTCCTCACCTTACTTGTTATGTGTTTAAATAGATTATATAAAACAATAAATAGGTAATAACATATTTGACCTACTTTTGATGCTATAAAATTTATATTATATTTAGACTTATTTTGTTGATTTCTTAAGCTTCTAAATATAAATACTTCATAATAATCAATGCTAAATAATAATAAGAATAATAAAATCAAAATGACTAAACACAAAAAGTAGAAGATTTTAAAGTGTAAGACCCTAAAATAAAATATGCATAAAAATAAACCAAGCTTAATGATTTAGACTTAGATCCTTAAGAACAGATTTTTACCTATTAGAAATGCTTTCCAAAAATTAAAGATGTTTGCTCAAAAGTTAGAAGGACTGAAATATAAAAACTTTGAGTATTTGGGTGAAAAGCATAATTTTGACAAAATATGGGTCTAATATGCGAGAAAATTCTTTTAGGAAATTTTACGACTCTTTTAAAGTTTAAAAGTAAATAAAGAAAGAATATTTAACAAAAAAAAAAGATATTACTCAATATTTGCCATTAGAGGGCATAAATGTTAGAAATCTTACGATTATGGGAAAAAATGTAAATTATAAAACTTGAAATATTGGGTTGGAAATTAGGTATAAGAATAAATAAAAAAATTATTTTAGATCTCTAATTGGGATAAGAAAAGATTTACTTAAATTTAAAACATGAAATCAATTATAGGAAATAAGTAATGTCTGCCTCTAATTGTATTTTGCCTAAGTTTAGTGATAGGCCTAACAAGCGCGATCAATACCAAATAATATTTAGTCCAATTATGATTTTAGATTTTAAATTTGTATAGTCTTTAGTGTGGTTCACTCAATTATCATATTATGACCCTTAATTACGAATAAAGAAATTAATAAAAAATAATTCAAAGTATTTGATGAAAAGAAATATAATTAAGGAAACTTAATTAATTTATGATGATATTAATCAAATCAACAACCAAATTATTGATAGATTAAAAAGATCACTATGATCAAGGTTAAGGAGAATCAAATCTCATCCATCTAAGTGAAAGTATAATTTAGTCAATGAATATAATATGACACTGTTTCTCAAATATGAAGTTTTATACTAGATCAAGACTGAGTCTTAAATATTTTAAGTCCACTAAGTTATTAGAAGTTTAAAAAAAATAGTATAAGATCACTTTAAATTTTTCTAACAAATAGAGTATGTATAAGTCAGGGCAAACTTTGATTTAGTCGTAAGTAATTAAAGAGTGGAACTAGGACAATCATATTACGAGGTAAGTACAATTTCACCTATGGTATGGATGGTTGAAAATATTTCATGTTTGCAGTATGATATATTTGAATTAATTTCATGTGTTAACTTGCCTTTATATTACTATTGTATGGCCTATCTATAATATATGCTGATAAATATACTTTTCCTATGCTATAAAAATATGATGTATGCCCACTTTAAAATGTTATCATGAAAATACTTCAACATACTTTAACAAAGGAAATACTATGATAGTTGAATATAAATTTGAGTTCATTGAAGCATACCCACTCTTATTAAGAAAAGACTAAATAAGATAAAGAATTTAAAAATGTCATACCGACCTCCCCTAGGTGAGGATATCTGAGGGAAAATAAGAATGACTTCCCCTAAGCGATTATTCCCGAGAAAACGTATGTTAAGATTATGACCGTGAGTGTTTTCAGATGGGTCACTCCCCTAGTTTCCCATTCAGTAGCACACACTCGGTACGTACACTAGGGCCCATAAGAAAGATAAAAGACTTTACAATCAAGAATGAGCTAAAATCATGATATAATATCTTATAATAAAGTGTAAAGTAATGATTTCATAAAATAGCACAACTGAACTTTCATAATAAAAAGTCAAAAAAAAAAGGAATTGTTTGTTCATAAGTAAAATGTTTTGTGGGAATTACATTGTACTTACTGGGCAAAAGCTCACATTTTATGAGTATCCATGCTCTAGGTACCAAAAGAAAGAAACCTCTGGTTTGATTGATAGGTTAGCTAGAATTGAAGAGGAGATGAATGCGAGGCACGAGCAATGGAATACCGCCATTAAAATTACTTCCGCATATGTTCTTATTATGAGACAAATGATTTCAATTATGTAAGCTTGATGTTGTTTGAAAACGTACTTATAACTTGACATTTTATTTCGTAATGCATGGTTTAATCAAATTAAACTTGAAAATATATTTCGATTTAATAGAAGTTAAACAAATATTTTTTTAAAGATCTAAAAGAGAAAATATTTTGATTTAAATAAATACAAAATACAAGGGGTTCTATCAAAAAGACCTAAACTGTTTAAGGAGAGCTTGGGACTTAAGTGGTCCATATGTGACCCCTCTCCTCATTGGGAGCCCTTTATGGTTGCGCATTATTTAAATCACTATTATAAAAAGTTTATAATCAATTTTAAATAAAGGGTACTTAACCATTGAGAAGCATTTACTTGTTTTCAAAATTTAAGTAAATTGTTAGTTATGAATATAAATCTCTTAAAAAGAAATAAAAATATGTAAAAAAAAATATTCATGAATTTTCAGCATCTAAATATCTTTTTTTTTTTAAATAAGCTAAGAAGGTAAGTAGTTAATGGTCGTTTCAGTTGGTATCAGAGTAGGTATCTTGTCGTCCTACCTCGCATCTCTCTGCGACATTTCAGACAACTCAAGTAAGTAGAATTTTGCTTAGTATATTATTTAACCTTAAGAACATATTATGTAAAAGTAATGGATGTCCCGATAATCGACATCTGATGGACTAAGAGATTGCATAACCTTAACGTTAAGAGTCAGACGACCACCATATTACCTGGGAGAATCTACACCCGAAACATTAGAAAATTGGCTTCATGAAACGGAACAACTTTTGCGAGCATGTCATATCCAAGAGTACGAATGGACCACTCTTACAGTCATGCAACTACGAAATAATACTCGAGTATGGTGGCGAACATTAGGACACATTGCAGACAAGATGAGTTAGGAAACGTTCTATAAATTAATCATAGCATGCTTCTCACAAATAGAATATCATAACAATTCAATAGAGATTTCGACAACAGAGACACAATTACAAGAACGAGCTTTTGACTTTGTGAGAAATAGATGGGAATCCCGACCAAGCAAATCTATGGAAGAATATAACATCAATTTTTCTGAGGAAGTTGTTCATTTATTTCCTCCGAGATGGCCTAATAATATTCTGCTTATGAGCTATTGGAATGGAGTCCCAAGTCATATCCGAAGACACATGCGGAACCCACTTATTAATATGAATCTTGAACACATTAGTTCAGAGGCAATTCATGCAGAAGATGAATATCAAAGGGAAATGGAACAAAATATGGCTGAAGGATCATCTCGCAAGAATGATACAAGAACACCTTCCCAACAAGGAGACTAGAAGAAAAGCAAAGAAGGATACGAACACGAATAGATGCAGAGAATACCATGCCCACCGGACAATGACACACTAATGACAACCAAAGAGGATAACAACCAAAGAGGATTTGGGACCCAATCCAGCCATAATAAGATCCAGAATAGCAATAATAACAACCCTAATAATTATAGTGGAAAGAAGAGAATGAATAACTTTGGTAGCCAAAGAAATCAAAAAGGAGAACTTCAATAGAAAAAGAAAGTCAAGGTAGAATTTCCACCATGTCTAAGTGTGGGAAGAAACACCCTGAAGAATATCCCCTTGGCTCAAACATCTGTTACCTCTATGGCAAGGAGCGTCATTATGCCAAGAACTGCTACAGTAAACAAAATCAAGCTAACCAGCCAACCACATCTAAGCTACAAGGACCTCAAATTCACAATATTCAGATCAAACTTGAAGGACCCCAGATTGGTCAAAGAAGATTGGAGGCACCTCTAGAAACCACTGCCCAAGTCTACGCCTTTACGAGGGAGAATGCAGATGTGGGAACCTCTAATGTGGTCATAGGTCAGCTGTCTGTTGCCACTCAAAATGTATATGTCTTATTTGATTCTAGTGCTACGTATTGTTTTATGTCACATGTGTTTGCCAAAAGAATGGCTCAGAATAGTGATAGAATGACTAGAACTTTAAATGTAGCTCTACCTTCAGGTGAAACTTTGACAACGAATTATTGGATAAGATATGTTCCAATAATTATAGCTACTAGGGAGCTATATGCTGACCTAGTCACCCTAGGAATGATTGATTATGATGTCATTCTAGGAATGGACTTCTTGGGAAGGTATAATGCTAGCATTAAATGTCGAAGTAGAAGGATCACGTTCAACCCTCTAGGAGAAGAAAAGTTCACTTATAATGGAGATACTAAGAAGCAATCTCAAGTGATGATCTCGGCAGTGCAAGCAAGGAGAACGTTGAGTAATAGATGTCTGGGATATCTAGCTAATATTCTAGATAAGAGTAAAGAATAAAAGAAGAGCTCAGAAGATGTAATAATCGTCAAGGACTACATTGATGTGTTTCCTGATGATCTGACAGGACTACCGCCGAAGCAAGAAATTTCCTTTGAGATCGAATTACTGCTTGGTACTGCCCCAATTTCCAAAGCACCTTATAGGATAGCACCTGCTAAGCTTAAAGAGCTACAAACTTAACTACAAGAGTTGTTAGACAAGGGTTTCATCTGACCAAGTCACTCACCACAGGGCGCACCTGTGCTATTTGTGAAGAAGAATGATGGAACATTCAGAATATGCATCAACTATAGAGAATGGAATAAGGTGACCATAAAGAATAAATATCCTTTGCCAAGGATAGATGACTTATTCGATCAATTAAAAGAAGCTGCAGTTTTCTCAAAGAACAATTCGCAATCGGGCTATCATCAACTGAGAATTAAAGGGAGTAATATTCTGAAGTCTGCCTTTCGAACACGATATGGGCATTATGAGTTCTTAGTAATGCCTTTTGGGCTAACCAATGCTTCTGTGGTATTTATGGATCTAATGAATAGAGTGTTCAAGGAATACTTGGACAAATTTATCAGTCTTTATCGATGACATCTTGATTTACTCAAGGTCTCAAGAGGAACACGAACAACACCTCAAACTCATATTGCAGAAGTTAAGGGAACACCGCCTTTATGCCAAATTCTCTAAGTGTGAATTCTGGCTAGACTGAGTCCATTTCTTAGGAAATGTGGTTACAAAGGAAGAGTTTGTCGTAGATCCTTCCAAGATATAGGCAGTGAATAATTGGCCAGCACCCAAAACTGTGACTGAAGTGAGGAGCTTTTTGGGATTAGCTGGCTATTACTGAAGATTTTCAAAGCTTACTGCACTCCTTACGGCCCTTATAAAAAATACGAATGGATAGAGAAGTGTAAAGAAAGCTTCCAAGAGTTGAAGAATAGGCTTACTAGTGCACCTATACTTACAATCCCATCAAACGAAGGATAGTTTGACATTTATAGTGATGCATCAAAGCTGGGACTAGGAGCAGTACTAATGAAAAATGGAAAGGTCGTAGTATTTGGTTCTCGACAATTAAAGGAGCATGAGATCCAACTCATGATCTAGAACTTGCTGCTGTAGTATTCGCTCTCAAACTTTGGCGACACTACTTATACAGGGCTCAATGTAGAATCTACACCGATTATAAAAGCTTGAAGTATATATTCACTCAGAAAGAGTTGAACATGAGGCAGCGTAGATGGCTTGAGTTAGTGAAGGATTATGATTGTGAAATCTTGTACCACCCGGGTAAAGTAAATAGGGTTGCAAATGCACTAAGCAGAAAAACAACTTCAACTCTAATGTCAATAAAAGCTTTACCTAAGCCCTTAGAAGAAGATACAAATAATGTCAGTTTAGAGTTAATAATAGGTAAATTATCTATATTAACACTTTAACCAAACATTTTTGAGCATATGAAGGAAACCTAAGAGCTCGATCCTGTCTTAGCATGAATTAAAGCAAACATTGCAGAAAGAAAACCGACCAAGTTTAGTCTCTCTACTGACAGAATTCTCAAACTAAATGGTAGATTATACATACCCAATGATGCCAAAATAAAGAATCAGTCCCTTTCTGAGGCACACGAAACCCTTTATTCTATCTAACCTAGTTCGACAAAGATGTATAAGGATCTAAAGGAACACTTTTGGTGGAATGGAATGAAAATCAACGTTGCTAAGTATAAACAATGGTGCCTGACCTGTCAAAAGTCAAAGCTAGACATAAACGACTTGCTGGTGAATTGCAACTAATTAAAATTCCATAGTGGAAATAGGAGAAAATTACTATGGATTTTGTGGTTAGATTACCAAGAATGCCAGAAGGATATGATACAATATGGGTAATTATGGACTGACTAACCAAATCAGTACACTTTTTACCAATGAAAATGACTTATGGACTGACTAACCAAATCAGTACACTTTCTACCAATGAAAATGACTTACTCATTGAAAAAGTTAGCTAAATTATATGTGGCTGAGATAGTCAGACTACATGGAATACTACGAAAGATCATTTTTGATCACGATAGTCGATTCACCTTCATTTTTTGGAAAAAAATCCAACAAGCCTTAGGTACAAAGCTAAATTTTAGCATGGCTTTCCATTCTCAAACTGATGGACAGACAAAACGAACCATCCAAACTTTGGAGGTTATGCTTAGGGCATGTGTCATGGACTTTAAAGGAGCATGGAATAAAAAAGATTCCATTGATAGAGTTCTCCTACAATAACAGCTACCAGGCCTCGATCGAGGCAGCACCTTATGAAGCACTTTATGGAAGAAGATGTAGATCCCCAATCCATTAGTTTGAATCAGGGGAGAAACATTTAGAAACAACTGATTTCATAAAGGAAACCACTGAAGCAATACAAAAAATTAGGAAAAGGATGGAAACTGCTCAGAGTAGACAGAAAAGCTATGGAGACAAGTAGAGAACTCTGTTAGAATTCCAAGTAGGGTACACAATTTTTCTCAAAATAGCACCAATAAAGGGAGTAATGCAGTTTAGAAAGAGAAGAAAATTGAGTCCAAGATACATTGGACCATTCGAAATTTTTGAATGTATTGGCAAACTAACCTATAAATTAGCTTTACCGCCTGAACTAGCATCAGTGCATAACATGTTCTATGTATTCATGCTGAAGAAATACATCTCAGACCCGTCATATGTTTTAAAGCATGAACCTGTTAAAGTTCACGATGACTTGATATACGAGGAAAAACCGATGAAGATTTTGGCTCATGAAGAAAAGACTCTTAGAAATAAGACCATACCTTAAGTTAAGGTATTGTGGCGAAACCACAAGATGGAAGAGGCTACTTGGGAACGAGAAAAAGAAATGAAGGAAAAGTACCCAGAATCATTCTAATTTTCGAGGACGAAAATTTTATAAATAGGGGAGATTGTAACCCCCCTAGGAATCCTTAAACTTGCAATATTAGTAAAATTATTATAAACTTAGTGTCTAATTTTAATAAGTTTACATTCGCAAATACTTGAAATTTTGTGTGTAGTATTATTTTAATGTTAAATTTTATTACGTGAGAAAACCATAGTTAATCCTTGTTTTAACTTAAAAATTCTAAGTTAGTTTTCCTTAATAATAAATTAATTTTATAATAATTATATTATGTACATCATTATAACCTAATTAAAAAAGTGACATGTTTATATCACATTAAAATCATTACATTTTATAACCTAAAGTTAACGGTTGCACCAAAATAGCACCATGCCATAATTTGAATGGCTATGATTTAAGTATACAAAGAATTAAGTAGACAAATCAATTTTAGGGTGGAAAATAAGTTATAAAAAAATTTGAAGAGTAGTAAAGTTTTACCTTAGGAAGGTAATAACTTTAAATGAGTTGAATAGAAAAGGAAAGGGATAAAGTTAGTGGGTAATCAAAAAAGTAGGAAAAATGGAAAATGATAATGAAAATATTCTTTGGAAATTAGTGACCATAATTCAAAGTGGAAGACATAGACAAAACTAATTAGTAACTTTTGTCTCTAAAATAATTCAAAAGGTATAAAAAAGATTAATATAGTGGAGACTTTCTTTGTGAGCTAGTGGTATTGGATTCCAAATAATTAAAAAATAAAGATTAGAGACAAAAGTAGTGAATGAGTAAAAAAAATTAAAGTAAAAGATAAGGTAATGAAGTAGGAAAAGAATATATAATGACAAATTGATAATAATGATGCTTGGATTATTAAATGGAAAGTAAAAGTATGTATTATTGGATACCTTCCATGGATGGCCTATTAATAGATTATTCATTTGGCAATTCAAATTCATGTTTAACATTTCAATTACTTAGTCAAAACTATCTTCATATTTCCAATTATCCTTTCTAAAAAAAAAATCCTCTTTCTACTGCATTTTCATCCAAATCCACAAGAGCTATAATATTGTACCCATCGACTCTAGAAATTCAGAATTATAACCAAGAGAAGAGAGCACTTAGTTTTGTGGTAGAGACGTAAGAAAAAAGATCCAAGCTTGGAAGGTAATTATTCCCTCACCTTGCTTGTTATGTTTTTAAATAGATTATATAAAAGAATAAATAGGTAATGACATACTTGACTTACTTTAGATGTTATATAATTTATATTAGATTTAGACTTATTTTGTTGATTTCTTAAGCATCTAAATATGAATACTTCATAATAATAAATGCTAAATAATAATAAGAATAATAAAATCAAAATGACTAAACACAAAAAGTGAAAGATTTTTAAGGATAACACCCTAAAATAAAATATGCATGAAAATAAACTAAGCTTAATGATTTAGACTTAAATCCTTAAGAACAGATTTTTACCCATTAGAAAGACTTTCCAAAAATTATAGATATTTGCTCAAAAGTTTGAAACACTAAAATGCAAAAACTTTGAGTATTTGGATCAAAAGCATAATTTTGACAAAATATAGGTCTAATAGTGAGAAAATTATTCTAGGAAATGTTAAAACTATTTTGAAGTATAAAAGTAAATAAAGGAGGAATCTTTAACAAAAAAAAATAAGATATTATTCAATATTTGCCATTAGAGGGCATAAATGTTAGAAATCTTAAGATTATAGGAAAATTTGGTATAAGAATAAATAAAAAAATTATTTTAGATCTCTAATTAGGATAAAAAAAATATTTACTTAAATTTAAGACATGAAATCAATTATAGGAAATAAGTAATGTATGCCTCTAATTGTATTTTGCCTAAGTTTAGTTATAGGCCTAAAAAGCACGATCAATACCAAATAATATTTAGTCTAAGTACGATTTTAGATTTTAAATTTGTATAGCCCTTAGTGTGATTCACTCAATTATTATATTATGACTCTTAATTACGAATAAAGAAATTAATCAAGAATAATTCAAAGTATTTGATGAAAAGAAATATAATTAAAGAAACTTAATTGATTTAGAATGATATTAATCAAATCAACAGCCAAATTATTGATAGATTAAAAAGATCACTATAATCAAGGTTAAGGAGAATCAAATCTCATCCATCTAAGTGAAAGTATAATTTAGTCAATGAATATAACATGACATTGTTTCTCAAATATGAAGTTTTATACTGGATCAAGACTGAGTCTTAAATATTTTAAGTCCATTAAGTTATTAGAAGTTTAAAAAAAATAGTATAAGGTCACTTTAAATTTCTCTAACAAATAGAGTATGTATAAGTCAGGCCAAATTTTGATTTAGACGTACGTAATTAATGAGTGGAACTAAGACAATCATATTACGAGGTAAGTACAATTTCACCTATGGTATGGATGGTTGAAAATATTTAACGTTTGCAGTATGATATATTTGAATTAATTTCATGTGTTAACTTGCCTTTATATTATTATTGTATGGTCTATCTATAATATATGCTGATAAAGATACTTTTCCTATGCTATAAAAATATGATGTATGCCCACTTTACAATGTTATCATGAAAATACTTCAACATACTTTAACAAAGGAAATGCTATGATAGTTGAATATAAGTTTGAGTTCATTGAAGTATACCCACTCTTATTAAGAAAAGACTAAATAAGATAAAGAATTTAAAAATGTCATACTGACCTCCCCTAGATGAGGATATCTGAGGGAAAATAAGAATGACTTCCCCTAAGTGAGGATTCCCGAGGAAACGTATGTTAAGATTATGACTGTGAGTGTTTTCAGATGGGTCACTCCCCTAGTTCCCCATTCAGTAGCACACACTCGGTACGTACACCAGGACCTATAAGAAAGATAAAAGACTTTACAATCAAGAATGAGATTAAATCATGACATAATATCTTATAATAAAGTGTAAAGTAATGATTTCATAAAATAGCACAACTGGAATTTCATAATGAAACGAAAAAAATAGTATTGTTTATTCATAAGTAAAATATTTTGTGAGAATTACATTGTACTTAATGGGCGAAAGCTCATATTTTATGAATATCCATGCTATAGGTACCAAAGGAAAGAAATCTCTAATTTAATTGATGAGTTAGCTGGAATTGAGATAGGGATGAATGTGAGGCACGGGCAATGGAATACCACTATTAAAATTACTTCCGGATATGTTCGTATTATGAGACAAATGATTTTAATTATGTAAGCTTGATGTTGTTTGAAAATATACTTATAACCTGGCATTTTATTTCGTAATGCATGGTTTAATCAAATTGAACTTGAAAATATATTTCGATTTAATAGAAGTTAAACAAATTTTTTTTTTTAAGATCTAAAAGAGAAAATGCTTTGATTTAAATAAATGAAAAACACAAGGGGTTCTGTTAAAAAGACATAAACTGTGTAAGGAGAGCTTAGGACTTAAGTAGTCTGTATGTGACCCCCCCTCCTCACCTGGGAGCCCTTTATGGTTGCGCATTATTTAAATCAC
Organism: Parasponia andersonii; assembly: GCA_002914805.1. Lineage (NCBI taxonomy): Eukaryota > Viridiplantae > Streptophyta > Magnoliopsida > Rosales > Cannabaceae > Trema > Trema andersonii. Next base: position 3,084,090 of record JXTB01000003.1, read on the forward strand.
TTTAATAAAAAGTTTATGATCAAATTAAAATAAAGGGTACTTAACAATTGAGAAGCATTTACTTGTTCTCAAAATTTAAGTAAATTGTTAGTTATAAATATAAATCTCTTAAAAAGAAATAAAAATATATAAAAAAATTTGTCATGAATTTTCAGCAACTAAATTTCCTTTTTTAAAAAAATAAGCTAAGAAGATAAGTATTTAACGGTCCAAAAAAAGAACGGTCGTTACAAGTTTACTCCTATTAGTTCAAGATATTATATGTTATCTCAACTTCGATTATGAAGAAAGAGGATAAATTAAGTACTAAGACATACACTGTTTCATAATTATATTATTTCATTAATTAAAGTACAAGATAAGAACATATACACATTTCTAGTCTACTCTATATTTAATCTCTCCTATTAGTATTTGAAGGTCCACTAGGGTTTTCTTCCGGATCCTCTTCTGGGTACTCTTCAGAGTCTTCCTCATTGTCATTAGTGTATTCTTGTCTGATGGGCATGATTCTCTCTGCATCTATTTGCAGTCATACCCTTCTTTGCTCTTCTTCGGGGTCTCTTTGTAGGAAAGGTGTTCTTGTTATATTCCCGCATGATGATCCTTCAGCCATACTCTGTTCCATTTCTCTTTGATATTTCTCTTCCGAATGAATTGTCTCTAAACTAATGTGTTTAAGATTCATATCAATAAGTGGATTCCGCATGTGTCTTCAGATATAACTTGGGATTCCATTCTAATAGGTCACAAGCAGGATACTAGTAGGCCATCTCAGGGGGAATATGCGAACTACTCCCTCAGAAAAATAGATGTTATATTCTTCCATAGATTCACCTAGCTGGGATTCCTATATGTTTCTTACAAAGTCAAAAGTACGTTCTTTTAATTGGGTCTCTGCTGTCGGGATCTCTATTAGATTATTATAGTGTTCTATTTGTGAAAAGTGTGTTATGATTAATCTGTAGAATGTTTCCCAACTCATATTATCTGTTATGTGTCCTGATGCTTGTCACTATGCTCGAGCATTATTTCACAGTTGCATGACTGCAAGAATGGTCCATTCGTAGTCTTGAATACGACACCCTCATAAAAGTTGTTCCATTTCGTGAAATCAATTCCCTAATGCTTCGGGTGTAGATTCTCCCAAGAAGTATGGTGGTCGTCCTGCTCTGAAGGCAACCACTACTGCAACCCTAAAAAGTTGAGGTTGGGCAATCTCTCAGTCTATCAAAATGTCAATTATCAGGGCATTCATTACTGCTACATAATATGTTCTTAAGGTTAAATAATATACTAAGCAAAAATTCTACTTACTTGAGTTGTCTGAAATATTGCGGAGGGATGTGAGGTAGTTACCTGCTCTGATACCAACTATAACGACCCGATTTTTCAGACCGTTAACTACTTACTTTCTCAGCTTACTTATTTAAAAAGAGAAATTAGACGCTAAAAATTCATGACAAATGTTTTTTTTATGCTTTTATTTCTTTCTAAGAGATTTATATGCATAACTAACTATTTACTTAAATTTTTAAAATCAATAAAATGTTTTTCGGTGGTTAAGTATCCTTTATTTAAATTTATTTATAAACTTTTTATTAAGGTGATTTAGAAATGCACAACTATAAAAGGCTCTCAGGTGAGAAGAGTGGTCATATATGGACCACTTAAGTCCCAAGTTTTCCTTAGACAATTTAAGTGTTTTTGACAAAACTTCTCGTGTTTTACATTTATTTAAATCAAAATATTTTCTCTTTTAGATCTTTTGAAAAATATTTGTTTAAATTCTATTCAATCGAAATATATTTTCAAGTTCAATTTAATAAAACCATGCATTGTGAAACAAAATGCCAAGTTATAAGTACGTTTTCAAACAACATTAAACTTACATAATTAAAATCATTTGTTTCATAATAAGAACATATGCGGAAGTAATTTTAATGGCGATATTCCATTGCTCATACCTCGTATTCATTCCCTCCTCAATTCCAGCTAACCCATCAAACAAATCAGAAGTTTCTTTTCTTTGGTATCTATAGCATAGATACTCATAAAATATGAGCTTTTGCTCAGCAAGTACAATGTAATTCTCACAAAATATTTTACTTATAAACAAACAATCTTTTCTGAAAGTCCGATTATGTTGTTTTATGAAATCATTATTTTATGTTTTATTGTAAGATATCGTATGGGCCCTGGTGTACATATCTAGTGCGCACTATCGAATAAGGAATCAAGGGAGCAACCCAGCTGAAAACACCCACGGTCATAGTCTTAACATATTTTTCCTTGGGAATCCTCGCTTAATAGAGGTCGGTCTTATTTTCCCTCGGATATTCTCACCTAGTGGGGGTTGGTATGATACCTTTAAATTGTTTATCTTATTTACTCTTCTTTTAACATGAGTGGGTACGTTTCAATAATAACCCCAAACTTATATTCTATTATCATACCATTTCTTTTGTTAACGTATGTTAAAGTACTTTTACATAATAACATTGTAAAGTAAGCATACGTTATTTTTATAGCATATGAAATGTATCTTTATAAACATACATTATATATAGGCCATACAATAATAATATAAAGGCAAGTTAACACATAAAATAATTTCAAATATATCATACTACAAACATGAAATATTTTCAAATCATCCATGTCATGGGTGAAATTATATTTACCTTGTATTATGATTGTCCTAGTTTTACGCGTTAATTACGTACGTCTAGGTCGTAGTTTTGCCCTGACATATACATATTCTATTTGGTAGAGTAATTTAAAGTGACCTTATACTTTTTTTTTTAAACTTCTAATTACTTAGTGGACTTAAAACTTTTAATACTTAGTCTTGATCAAACATAAAACTTTACATTTGAGAAATAATGTCATGTTATATTCATTACCTAATTTATACTTTCAACTTAAACGGATGAGATTTAATTCTCCTTAACCTTTACCATAGTGATCTTTTTAATCAATCAATAATTTGGTTATTGATTAATATCATCTTAAATCTGTTAAGTTTCCTTACTCATATTTCTTTTCATCAAATACTTTGAATTATTCTTGATTAATTTCTTTATTCGTAATTAAGTGTGATAATATGACAAGTGAGTCAAATACAATAATGACTACACAGATTTAAAATCTAAAATTATACTTGGACTAATTATTATTAGGCATTGATCACGCTTTTTAGGCCCATCACTAAACTTAGACTAAATACAAGTAGAAGCATATATTATTTATTTCTTATAATTGATTTCATGTCTTAAATTTAAGTAAATATTTTCTTATTCCAATTAGAGATTTAAAATAATGTTTTCTATTCATTCTTATACCAAATTTCCAACTTAAAATTTCAAGTCTTATAATATATATTTTTGCCCGTAATCTTAAGATTTCTAACATTTTTGCCCTCCAATGGTAAATATTAAGTATAACTCATCTTTTCATTACAGATTCTTCCTTTATTTACTTTTACACTTAAATATGGTCTTAAAATTGCCTAAAATATCTTTCTCATATATTCGACCCATATTTTATCAAAATTACACTTTTGACCCAAATACTCATAGTTTTTGCATTTTAGTCCTTTCAACTTTTGAGCAAATATCTTTAACTTTTGGAAATTATTTTTAATAGGTAAAAATCTGTTCTTAAGGATCTAAGTCTAAATCATTAATCTTGATTCATTTTCATGCATATTTTATTTTAGGGTCTTACACTTAAAAGTCTTCCACTTTTATGTTTAGTCATTTTGATTTTACTATTATTAGTATTATTTAGCCTTTATTATTATGAAGTATTCATATCTGGAGGCTTAAGAAATCAACAAAATAAGTCTAAATATAATATAAATTATATAGCATCTAAAGTAGATCAAATATGTTATTACCTATTTATTCTTTTATAGAATCTATTTAAACACATAACAAACAAGGTGAGGGAATATTTACCTTCTAAGTTTGAATCTTCTTTCTTACATCTCTACTATAAAACTAAGTACTCTCCTCTCTTAATTATAATTCTTAATTACTAGAGTCGATAGGTAAAATATTATAGCACTTGTGGATTTGGAAGAAAGTGAGGCAGAAAGAGTTTTTTTTTTCTCTCTTTTTTTTTAGATAGGATAATTGGAAGAATGAAGATAATTTTGGCTAAATAGTTGGATTTGAATTGCTAAATAAAAGGTTTATTTATAGGCCATCCATAGGAGGTATCACTTTTACATTCCATCAAATAATCTAAGCACCATTATTACCAATTTATCAATATATCTTCTTTTCCTACTCCATTACCTTATTTTTTACTTTATTTTTCACTTATCCGCTACTTTTGTCTCTAATCGTTCTTCTTTTTCATTTTTTTGGAATCCAATACCACTAGCTTTCAAAGAAAGTCTCCAGTATATTAATTTTTTTCATACCTTTTGAATTATTTTAAAGACAAAAGCTATTAATTAGTTTTATCCATATCTTCCATTTTGAATTATGACCACTAATTTCCAAAGAACATTTCCATTATCATTTTCTTTTTTCCTACCTTTTAGAATTATCTACTAACTTTATCTCTTTCCTTTTCTATTCCACTAATTTAAAATTATTACATTCTTAAAATAAAACTTCACTACTCTTCATCTTTTTCTACAATTTATTTTCCACCCTTAGATTGATTTGTCTACTTAATTCTCTGTATACTTGAATCCTAGCTATTCAAATTATTGCATGGTACTTATTTGGTGCAACCATTAACTTTAGATTATAAAATGTAACAATTTTTTTAATGTGACATAAACATGTCATATTCTTAATTAGGTTATATTGATGTACATAATATAATCTTTGTAGAATCAATTTATTATTAAGAAAAATTAACTTAGAATTTCTAACTTAAAATAAGGAATAACTATGGTTTTCTCACATAATAAAATTTAATATTAAAATAAAACTACACACATAATTTCAAGTATTTGCAAACGTAAAATTATTAAAATTCGACACTAAGTTTATTAATAATAAATCTACTAAGATTGCAAGTCTAGGGATTTCTAAGGGGTTACATAACTGGTAATTGGTAACTAGTAATCAGTCTTCAGAAATTGGTAACTAATAACTATTTTTAAAATGGTATTTCGAAAAAAAAAATAAAAAGTTATATTTTTCTAATAAAAATGATACGAAAATTAGAATAAAAAAATGACGTTTATATTTTGAAAATAAATTAATAATAATTTGATAGATAATGTTAGTTTGGTATACCTAGCTAGTATTATCCTAGTTTGATAAGGTGAGATAATCAGGGAGAGGGAATAGACAAATTAATGCAAATGGTATTTTCCTTTTTTTTTTTCTACATGGTTTCTTAATATAATTACTCTGAATTTTCTGTTATTTCAATTGAAGGGTATTTGAGGAATAAATTTTGATTTTGAAAGGGATGGGAAGAGTAAATTGAATTGTAGAAATAGATGTAAAATTAGATTAATTATTCTCATGTATCATTATTGTTACATGCATGACAAGATAAGCATAAAATCAAATAGGCCTCATAACACTATAATGTGACATGCTGCATTATGTGACAACTAACAATCATGACTCATGATGATGAGAAATGTTGTAGATTAATGCTCACGTATGTATACTAATATTGTTTTATGAAAGGATGTATATGCGCTAATATTTTTGTTACAATATTAATTTAACGAAAGTGATCGATGATATAATAAAAAGCATTAAAATAAGATAAAAGGCGATCAATATGTAACATTATCTTACATCCTATACTTTTTATTAAGTATTATTGTGAAGATGTGAAATGGATTAATATAGGTCAGGCACTATTATGTGGCCAGGTTCTATTTGGACCCCGACGAGAATGTGCCAACATGCATGTTTATTATAAGTGTTGTTATTTTACCTTACCAGTGCTATATAATTATTACGGTTCTCAATTCAATAGATTTAGATTTTTTTTATTTCAATAGATTTAGATTTTTTTTTTATGTGGAGGTTAGTCATGATCAATCGTCTGATTATAACAAAGTATATAAAAAAAAATATTATTATTTTTTTTTTTTTTATTTTTTATAATAAAAATATATATAATAAATTTTAATTAATCAAATGAGCAAAAATATATATATATATATATATATAACACCCAGCCCGGCCCAAGCGTTGGTCTGCCGGCCTCTCCCGCCCAATTATCAACCCGCCGACTGGCCCACCGAAATCATGTCAGGAAAATCGCATTCCACATGCACATTAGATAGCTACGATTTTACACTTGTAATCAGAAATTATTGACCAATTTGGTCAATTTTATTAGTAGAAATTAGTAACTAAATTAGTTTTTATCTGTAACCAGTATTAGAAAAATACAAAAAAATAAATAGGGGAGAAACTACGACTAATTTTGTTTAATTTTGTTAGTTTAAATTAGTAACTAAATTAATTTATGCCTATAACTAATATGAAAAGGAAAAAAATAAATAAAATAATGAAAAAAATAAGAAGAAACCAAAATCCAATTTGGTTAATTTTGTTAGTGGAACTTAGTACTAAATTGGTTTATATTTGTAACCAACATTAAAACAAAAAAAATAAAGATAAAGGAAAACAAATCAAGAAAACATAAACGGAAAAAAATAAAAACCAATGAAGAAAACGTAAGAAGAAAACGCAAAGGGGAAAAAAAAAAAAGAAACAGAAAAACCAAAGAAAAAAACGTAAGAAGAGAAAATAAAAACAATGAAAAAACTGTAAGATGATAGCATGGGGTTCGAAGGTATTTGTTAGTGGCCCAGCCACTACGCCAAGAAGCAACCACAGCCTTTGAAGCCCATTTCATATAAAAAGACAGTTTTTTAAAAAAATATGACTAAAATTACGAAAATACCACCACTTTCTCTAGCTTAAGTATTTAGGAAAATGACACTAAAGGTCATACGGATTAATTATTTTTTGAAGGTCGTATTTTTGGTATTACTTTTAAAAAGATACGTATAAGTGTCCAAAATTATAATTTTTGGATTTTTAACACATCTACTTACAAAAGCAAAATTACAAAAATACAGTGGGTCAGATTTTATTCCAATTCTCGCACCACATTTTTTAGAAAAATATTATTTTTAAAATATTTACTAACTATTAATATCTAAAAACTCGTAACTAGTTACTAGTTACCATATAATGTTATTTATATGTTATTAATTCTTTTGGTTACTAGCTACCAATAAAACTTGAAAAGGGTTATTAGTTACTATTTTAGAAAATAATATTTTTCAAGAAACTTTTAAAACGTTGTATATTTCTAAACAATACGATATTTGATCTAAAATAGACTAAGCCCACCATATATTTCCAATTATTTTCTAAAAACCTTGCACAAGGCCTAATTTTCGCTAAATGTTTTGAGTTTTGACCTTAGAAGTCCTAACTTCCTATTTTCACTTTGAGCCCAATTCGTAAATTTAATTTTGGGCCTCTTATTGGACTCTTTTTTAGTAGTATTTATAAAATTGTACAGTTTTCATTTACTAAATAAACGTAAATTTTTATATCATTTTTTGTTTCAAAATGGACTTTTTTTTAAATCAGTTTTGTATATAATCAATTTTATTAGTCATTCAATATGTATTAGTATATCAATTTTCTATTAATGTATCAATTCTTGTTTATTAGTGTATCAATTTCATATCAGTATATCAATTGTTGCCTGTTAGTATATAAACTTTATATTAACTTTATCAATACATATGTTTTTTTAATCCACAAACAAATAAATGATGTAACTATTCAAAAACGGATATATTTTCACTTTGTTTTTATTAATCAGCTGTTTTGTAAATCTTTTTATTAATTTGGCAACTTTTTGACAGTGTTTTGAAAATGGCCATATTTCAAACTTGAACCTTAAATTCTGCCATTTGGCTATGAATCCTTTCTTTTTAGGAAGGTCTCATGGAGCCTTTTTTTTATTTTGGGCTTCTTAGCCATATGGCTGAATGTTAAGTTCAAATTTTAGAAATAGCCATTTCAAAAGGTATTGGAAAATGATCAAATTTATCCAAAACTTTGTAAAATGGCCGAGTTAATAAAAAAAATCAATTTTTAGATATTTATATTAGTTTATTAGTTTATGAAAAACAAAGTTATATATTGATAAATTTAATTACAATTGATATACTAGCATACAATGATTAATACGTTGAATCTGATACACATTAATAAACAAAAGTTGATAAACTCATTTAAAATTGATATACTAATACATTCTGCTTTACTACTAAAATTAGTATAGGAAAAAATGGATCTACTAAAAATAGCTAGTTTTGAAAGAAAAATAACAAAAATGGACTTCTTAAATAGGTCGAAAATAGCCATTTCTCAAAATTAGGTGAAAATATCAGACATTTTTTTTTATAAATACTCTTTTATTTTTCCTTTTCAATTTAGTTGAAATTTGAGAGGTAATATCGGAACTTGAGACACATTAAAATTAGTGAGGAAAAAAAAACATTTTTAAAGAATATTTCACTCACTCCACTTTTTAAGGATTTTGAATAATGTGTCGAAATTTGACTAGTTATACACAAACTGGTACGAGATTTTTGGACACGTGATATGTCTTGGTTCTAGAGGTATCTGTGGTTATCGTCATACTATGTCTTTCACCATTTTTTTAAAACATGGAACCTTTATGAATACCTTACAAATCATATAAGCAACAAATTTAATTATCTAACTTAATATAGCTAACTTGAAAGGTTTCAAGCGTAGACATTGTTAAAAAGTAAAAAGAAAGTTTTTTTTCCGATAAATAAAAGAAGAAGGTTCTAATTGTAGAATCTTTAATATATATATATATATATGGGAGAATTTTGGATAGAGATTCTTGTTTTTGCTCTATAAATGGGTATGTTTTTCTAACCTACTATAGCAAGTCATACTCATTTTTTCCTATTCTAAATCTCATTTTTTTTCTTGATGGAATTCCGATCTACATTTATGGAAATAATTCTTTGCTCCATGGATAGGTATTAAGGCAATTGCTTTAACATCAGGCATAAGAAAAACCTAATTACTGAAGTCTTAAAGATATCCAAGCAAATGTAATTCAGTCCCTTTAGATATATTCCCAAAACTATGAGATCGGACAAAAATTTTCTAAATGTACTGTTTTCGAATTTATCAATATCAGCTAATAGACGGAAGCTTTTCATATGCAAATAATGCTAACTGTTGTCTTTGAGTTCAAAAAAAAAAAAAAAGAGAAAGGTGAAGTCTGATTTTCAGAGTCACAAACAAAGTGAAAGTATATTCTGCAAATTAAAGACAAACAACAAATAACCTCTTAGAATCGTTGCATATATGACTGGTCATTTGATTTCTGAAAATATTAAATTGACAAATTTTTTTCTCTGGTGCCACTACACCAGATGATTGAAGGATGCCTAAGAATAGGGAAGAAAAACAGAAGTTAACTCTTTACAGTTATGTTAAATATATAATTAAAACTGGTAATATTACGTGGCTTATCTTTATACGTTAGACACCAATTGAGACATAATTTTTGGATACATCTTCATCCATTTTGACATAATTAAAATCATGTCAGGAAAATTGCATTCCACATGCACATTAGATAGCTACGGTTACGGTTTTCCTTTCTTCGTTGTGTCTACTATATTAGTCAAGTATCTGACACTCCTTTGACTAACACCTGGCCGCTTTTAGAGTTGAAACCACTGGCTATTTACTCCAGCGAGGTGTGCCTTAATGCCTCCTCCTCTAATGGTTGGAATACTACCGTTTTCTTTTTACAAAAGATGGTAGCATTATATTCGGACAACTAGTCCACGCCTAATATAATGTCGTAATCTAGCATTTCTAACGCTAATAAATCAGCTGGCAACTCCCGTCCAGTGATTTTTACAGGTACGGCTTTGAAACAAAACCCTGCAATCAATTTCTCACCAGAAGGTAAAGAAGTATTACACATTTCATCAAGTAAATCATGCAAAATATCCAATTTCCTAACAAACAAAGCAGAGACAAATGCATGCGATGCTAGGGTCACGGTTTGTGCCCTTATATGTTGGCATCTTATTAATTTGGACAAATTTCAGCTATTATTTTGTGCAAAATTAGTTGTGCTATAATTTATTGATTGTTTTTAAGTGAGCTGATTGCATTTTTTATGGAATGTTTTTGCTATAGAAAAAGGAAGTCTCCGTTTGATTCCTTCCATACAAAATTCCTCGCATGATTACATGTTGTGATGTATTTTTCCCTTATTTCATTCTTGATAATTGATAGAAAAAATGCAAGACACGGTTAGGAAATTAGAGGACATGTTTTGAGAAAATGTCATATACTCGATTTCTGATTTTTTTTTTTTTTCGTTACTAGCTACTCTTGAAATAAAAAAACTAAATTAGTTCTAGCTATAACCAAAAACCAATCTTTAATAGTAATGTTTTTTTGTTTTACCAAAATCAAATTTAGTTAGTAAAAAACTAACTTGAAAAACTAATCTACACTACTAAAAGTATTAGTTTAAGTGGTACTTTTTTGCAATATTTCTAGAAAATTTCGCAAAATGACTAGAAATACGGCAAGTTTTAAAATTTGCTACAAAAATAACATTAATTTATCAAATGCCACAAAATTACAATAATTTTCTTAAAATGCCACAAAATTTTGGCACTTCATCTAAAAATGCCACAAAATGCAACATTCTTCTTTTTTTCAAATTGACACATATCTCTTGAATATTAACATATTTATTTAATGTATTTGAACATTTATTTACAAAATACTTTTACCAATCATATAGACTAGGCTGAGGAGTTTTTTTTTTTTTTTTAAAAAAATCCCAAATTGATTACTGGAGGTGAACGATGTTTAATTTCCTTTTATGGATGATGATGAGTTAGGGGTGGGATGGGTTAATCCCTATTATCCAAAAATGTGGATGGGAATCACACTGAGCTTGGATCTTGATTCTAAGATCCATAACCTAACCCGAACTTAAAACAAGGTTTCAGATTCGGTTAGTAAAATGTGATATCTCGGTCTGCACATGGATAATTGGATAAAAATTATCACGATCAAGGAATCTTTAGTTTAACTTATGATAAATAAACAAAAAATTCTTTATCAATGATCGATAAGAATTTTTTATTATTGGTTTTTCTAAATGTGAACATTAGTCTTTAATAACTGGTTAAACCAGTTAAAATAATCAGGAAATTAGTAACTAAATTAGTTTTTATCTGTAACCAGTATTAGAAAAATACAAAAAAAATAAATAGGGGAGAAACTAGGACTAATTTTGTTTAATTTTGTTAGTTTAAATTAGTAACTAAATTAATTTATGCCTGTAACTAATATGAAAAGGAAAAAAATAAATAAAATAATGAAAAAAATTAAAAGAAACCAAAATCCAATTTGGTTAATTTTGTTAGTGGAACTTAGTACTAAATTGGTTTATATTTGTAACCAACATTAAAACAAAAAAAATAAAGATAAAGGAAAACAAATGAAGAAAACATAAACGGAAAAAAATAAAAACCAATGAAGAAAACGTAAGAAGAAAACGCAAAGGGGAAAAAAAAAAGAAACAGAAAAACCAAAACAAAAAAACGTAAGAAGAGAAAATAAAAACAATGAAAAAACCGTAAGATGATAGCATGGGGTTCGAAGGTATTTTTGTATAGATCTTCATCCATTTTAGAAAAATGATATGTATTTTGATGGTTTATTACTATTATTATTATTATTATTATTATTATTATTTCCAAATGATGTTGTAGGTAAGAGCTGTTTTGTACGGGGTACTAGCATGACAATGAGAGTGATCGTCATGGATCCAGAAAATTTAAAAGATATCTTCACAATTATAATAATTTAGTAATAAACATAAGTTCTTTCTATTTTTTTTTTTCAATTTTAGGGTCTTTTTTCAATTATAAAAAATGTAGATTGTACAAAATAAATACAAAAAAAAAAGTACATGACGTGGAGGATTATTCCAAATATTGTGTGTGTGAAATTGGGAAAAAAACAGAGAGAGAAAACGTATTAAGATCATATACTTGAACCCAAGGGAAGAAAAAAAACAGATTAGGAAAAAATTTTAAAAGGAGAATAAAAATACAGTTAAAATAAAGAATAAAAAAAATTGTCTCACTGGCAAACATGTTTCTAATCTTTTAAATTTTAAATAACTTGCTATATTTATGTAGGTATTAATTATATTAAATTTTAAATAAAATTACTAACATTATTATAATAGTTATGGGATGAAAATTCAGTAGTATTCCTCAAGTTAAAATTAAAAATCTCTATTGAAACTTCATATATATATATATATATATATNTCTATCTATAGTTATTTTTTTTAATTGTTGGATTATCAAACTGCTATTACAATTTTGGTAGTATAAAAAAGAAATACTCATTATTTAATATCTTTTTCCTCTACTAAAAACGTAAATAAAACAATATAAAGCTATTGCATTAATTTCACGTTACGTGTACCTTTCAAAGACGAAAAGAAAAGTACCTAAATCAGGCTTACATTAGAACAAGGTAATGTAAACGGATACCTAACAAGTCAATTGAGTACAAACAGCCGGTGGAAATGATTTGAATTAAATCATAGTTGGAATACACCTTGAATCGAAACGATTACTCCCATCGAATTTTTATTCTTTAAGGAATTGTAAGCCAATTTAATTTATTTCAGCAATTCCAAGACTAATATTCCTTATAAGATGGATGATTACTTTTAAGACATTAGATCAGATCAGATTATTAGATGCCGATCGATAAGCCTATATTGACCAATCGAGTATGACCTTGATGTCATAAGTATAATTCATCCATAATTAAAATATTATAGGTTTAGAATAAAATGTTTATGATTATTTTTGTACCGAAAGTATTTCAAAATTGTTGATGACTTCAAGTATCGAATGTATTTTGTAGGTGATAACCACCACCCCATTTGTGAACAAGTGGCGGAGTTTTAGACACAGAGAGAGTCATTAATTTGCTGGGAAATTGTTCCAAAGTTTGACTATGATTACACCATAATGTGATATTTAAAAATCTACACTATGTCTATGAATAGAAGATACTAGAACCTAACGTAACGCAACGGAGAAAGGTTACCCTACCAAGAAATGGTGGAGAAAGACAGAATAATAATATCTCTAATAATTTCCAAAGAAATAAACTCTGAGATACAAAAGAAAAATATTTATTGAGTGCGAGGCCAATGTCAAAACACGTACAAGGTTGGGACTGAAAACGACATGTAGTGGTCAGAATTATACAATCTCCCCCGAAGCCTTTCAACATTATTAGTGCTCACATTTGGCTTCGCAACCCCAAAGAGGAAGAAAACAAAACCAATTGGAAATAAAAGAGAGGGAAATTACAAAAGATGCATTGCATGTTGTTGCTAAAGAGTCATACGTCAAACAGTCAAGATTTGCACTAATCAGTACTATTTTTGGTATGATTGAGCTTGGGGGTCATGTAGTAGTCGTACAATGCAGAAAGTTATTGCCCGATCTGACGATGTGTCGGCTGATTGACACGTGTTGAGCTCAAAAGCCTCAAAATAAATATCTTCTTTCGTATTGATTACTCTGGCCCCCTAAATTTGGCGGGACTCTAGTAAAGTATAGGCTCGATAGCGTTATGTGATTCATTCATTTTAGGAAATGTTACGATGGAAGTCGGTTCACACATTTGGAATATGTCAAACTCAAATCTATGATACCCCTTATTTCTCTAGTCTATGTACAATATTTGAAAGACGCATGTAGCTCTTGGTTCTAGGAGAAGGAATAAAGCAAAATTGCCAGAATTTACGGATATTGAAGGTTTTTATTTATGGGAGATGTATCGGCTTCCACTGCTGCCACAACTAGCAACTAGCCATTTTATAAGTACAGTCGCCTGACTGGTTTAATTCCACATGATTTCCATTTATTTGAAACTTTTTTCCGAACAACAAATGTTAGCTATCAGACAAAGCTAGACTAAGCTTACACCCACATTTCAACCTATTAGTGTCCATTAAAGAAGGCAATTTTAAAATAGAGCTGTACGATATATATATATTTTTAAAAAAAATCTTTCTAGCTATTATATTAGTCAAATTTCTTATTTAAAACCGGTGATGATGAATTTCCTATGTTATAGGCTCTGCTATAACACAGGGAAAGAAAAAAAAAATCTTTTTTCCTATGTCAGGAAAAAAGATCTTTCTAGCTATTATATTAATTTTACTATAGGAAAAAAGACGCATATGGCTTGCTGATATAGGGAAAAAAAATCTATCTAGCTATTATATTAGGAAAAAAAAACTCTTCAAAACGCTCTCACCTCTCCCCAAAATAAGAGAGTCTAGCTAGTTGTCTCCCTCTCTTTTGCTATACTGGTGCTTCATCCTAACCAAAGTTAGCGCTGAAAGGAGCCTCCTTTTTCTCTTTCTCCAATCTCTCCTCCCCACCTTTCTCTTTTTCCTTCTCTTTCACCCTTTTTTTCCTTTTATTTTTCTGTTTTTTTTTGTTTTTTTTTTTAGTTTTAATAATCTTAAATTTTGATCTAAATATGGTACTATTTTTTGGATAGGTTTTAAGTTCGTTCACCTGATTTTAAATTAGATTTTTTCTTTAATTTAAATCTATTAGTAGATATTTTATTAGAGATATAAATCTCAATTAGTATTGATTTTATAGAGTTTAGCACGCCAAAAATGCAGTCAAGGCCACAGTTTGTTTGAAGTTATTATTATTTATTTCTCTTGGAGAATCATGATAACTCATATATTTTATTTTTGTTATGTTTGTGATATATTTTTTAATTTTTAGTTCGAAAAAATTAAATTATCATCATTATTTTTACATTGTAACTAAATCTTCTGTTTTGAGTAATATATTCTTTTGAAGAGTCGTTTTTATCAAAAATAAATAAATAAGGGTAGGGGGAGGGTTACAGTCATTTTTTATATGCATAGATACTAAGTAGAAGTTAATATTTAATCTAAAGTAAATATAGTATTAGGCGTCTACGGTCGCATAATCGACTCAAAGCTAATTATTTATGGTGAAATGTGAGTCAATTAATAATTCATTTGAAAAAAAGGACTATGGTCGCATAATCAACCTAAAGCTAATTATTTATGGTGAAATGTGAGTCAATTAATAATT
This sequence comes from Parasponia andersonii, assembly GCA_002914805.1. NCBI lineage: Eukaryota > Viridiplantae > Streptophyta > Magnoliopsida > Rosales > Cannabaceae > Trema > Trema andersonii. The sequence goes on from JXTB01000003.1 coordinate 3,099,331, forward strand.
CACTTGAAAAAAAAGACTTCTTCCTTTAATGAGCTTTTAGAAACCCTTAATAATGTTCATGTTACAAAGTCGTACTCTGCAATTTAATTAAGAGAACAAATAAATAAAAATAAACCTTCAATCTCTCAATTATCCCATCCATTAAAGCTGTTGTCGCAAACAATGGAATAAGGACCTAGTATTTTCTTACCAGTATGTTTTTAAGTCCTATATCTTTAATGCATACATAAAATTTCATATATCATGTACGTATATGGATTCAAAGATTAGTTTATTGAGCTTCTAAATACAACAATTGGAATTTGTATGATCTTACAATGAAGATTTTCCAATTTTGTTTAAAAGATTAAATAACAGTATTTTGAACCTTGTATTTGATATTTTTCTGTATTTGATACTATTTCAGACTTGTTCGCCCTAAGTCGAACACAATTAATTAATACTACTTGTTATAAATGGTAAGACATAGCAAGTAAGATTTTTTTTTCCCTCATTACAACGTGATTGAATGAGAGCCTTTTTAATTTATCCCCAATAAATTAATATGTTTAATTATTTATATATGTATCTTTCTTTACTTAATGGCTGGAGCTAGTTCACAAGATTTTTAAATTGTAAGGAAAGTATTTTTTTTTTTTTCGCAATTGGCTCCTGGGTCTCGATGCGTGCGTTGTTTCAAAAATGTAATTGTGGGTTGTGAGGCGGCAAATGATATTCAAGTAATCGATGGCCTGCCCAGCACTCAGAGAATAAGGTGGTTTTAGAATTTATTTACATACAGAGCATCAGTACTATGCATGCATTTTTCCTTTCTACAAAGACGTTATAATTGTTTCACAGTATATATTTATAATCTCGTGGCTTCATTGTTGTAGTTTATAAACACATATTGTCCCTTTGGAAAATCCATCAATAATACACGTATAAAATACATGCCGTATATTTTTCCTTTTTCAAGGAATTCTTTGTTATAAATTATTCCATTCAATTCCAATAATATAATTCAGAAACACAAGATTTTAAATCCTAATCTCTATCTATATTTACATTTCCTTCCAATAAAAAAATCAACGCGGCTCTATTTGGAGGCCGGAGAGGGGATTTTTCCTTTTCTTTCTCCAGCTTTTTCTTCTCACACTTTTCTTCCTCTTTTTCGCTGTTTCACTTTTTTTCAGTTTTAATAAGTCTAATTTTAGATCTAATTTATAATAATACTTTTGTATAGATTTTGATCTAGTTCAGATAGTTTATCTTAGCAGGAAATAAATTATTAGTAGTCCTTGTTATCTTTTTTTATTAAAGAATTAGGGTAATATACATATTTACTTGTAGTTGTATTTGTGATTTATTTTTTATATTTTTTTTAAGAAATTTAAAATTATAATTTTTATACTTATATTATAATTTAATAATATAAAATTTTTGTTTCAATTAATGATCCCATTTATATAAAAAAAAATTAATACTGTATTTTTATTTTTGTGGTAAAGTACTTTGTTATTGCTGGGAAAAGTCTTTGTAATGAATAATTGACTATTACTTACTGTCCCATAAAAGGGTCTAAGTCCCTGCTGTGCTTCGTGTGAATTTCGAGCCTGAAAAGAGGGAAATTGTGACAAATAAAATAACAAGTAAATAAAACATCAAGAAACTAGAAAGGTTCAGAGGGGAAAAAAAAAAGAAAATAGCAAATATGAGATATAATTTTACATATTTATATACACGAGTTTCCTTATACAAACCTTACTTAGAGGTAATTAATTAACTGCTTAAAAAATTAAAATTCTTTTTTCTCAAATTAATAGCAATTTAATAGTTTTATTCAGTTCATCTGTGTTGCGGCCTTTGATTCTTTGAAAGGGGAATAATTTTACAAGTATGAAGACTAACTATTCCAAGTTTTACTTGTCAGGCGTGACAGTTGATTACTTCTTTTTCCGTATTTTTTTTCTTCTTTTTTTATTTTTTGTCGTGCCATGAACAGTTTATTAGTTGTTTATTACATTATTATAGTGAAAGGCACTAGTACTACTCTTTCGATGTGATTTCATTCGGCAAAATAAAAAAACTCGCTTTCGTTCGTGCACTGGTTTTCGGCGAGTGCTAGATCTCTATGAGTTAAACAGTCTCATTAAGCTAAATTGAACTAGTTATATATATATATATATATTTGTACACATATATAAATGGGAGTAAATGAAGGCTAAATTATAATTTTAAAGGACCTAATTCAAATAAATTTAAAATATTTTGGGTTAAAATGCAATTTTAATATGCCCCATTCATCTCTCTCTCATTTTCTTCCACGTCTTCTCTCCTCTGTGATGTACGAAGTCAGAGCTTCGACTTCTCCATGTAGCCAACCTTTTTGACCAACGACAGTTGACGCCACCCTGCCAAGTTGAAGTGCTGCTGCAAGACGGAGCACTTGCTGGCGTTTCAAGGTTGCCGTAAGTTCCTGTAGTCAGCGATGGGCAAAATAACCCATGGAGAAAAATGGCCCCCGATAGAGATTCCGGCCACCTTAGACAGTGAAACAAGTTGCATCTAATTCTTCTCGACGTGTATATCGTCNAAATTAATACCTACCCATAGGTTAAAAAAAAAAATACCCACTAGATTGGTGCCCATTAGAAAAATAACAATAAAAAGTGAAAGATTGAGAGTTCGAAAACGATCCCCGTCTCTCCAAATGATTGCTAAATGACACCAAACAAACTCTTTGGCCTGGTCATTTGTTTGAGGTAGAGATTCAATTACTTGATACTAAATTTTTATTTAATTGTGAATTTACATATTTTGATTAAGTATGGAATTTTTTGAAATATTTTGTAAAAATATGATTATATCTGATTTTAAGATTAACTGATATTTAAATTGTTTAGGAGATACATCACATTGGTTGGCATATTATATATCTTATTTTAGAATTATTTTCTGCAGGAATTAAATTTTATGGGATTTGCTAAAAGTGGCTTTTATACTGCCAAAATTTCTGGAAAATATAAATAAATTGAGAATTTGGTTTTATGTACTAAACTTGGATTGAATTAAAAATACTACATAGTTTGTTTGAGACTTTCTAAAAATAGTATGCATTCTAATTCATGTCATTCATATAGCATTGTATTGCATATTCATCTTACACAACTGATAAAATTACGATATTCCAATAGAATACTTGAATCATGGTGTTTTAACAAAACACTGGAATGTAAAAAAAAAATGAAGAAAGAAAACTCATGGTCATCAACTAGGTGACTAAATAAAACTCATAGTTATCACATAGATGGCTCAAACTTAAGTATATCATGTATATTAGATATTAGTGAATTAGGTAGTATTCAATGCATTTTTGAAGATTTGAATAATATGTACTTATATTGAGATTATGTTAACAATAGTTTGGAACGTTTGGAAAATCATTTTAATTGGATGGTTATAAAAATGTATAAAAGTTTCATTGACTATACAAGAACTTGAAAGTAAGTATTTTTATACTGGTTAAAAACATGTAATTAAATCTCTACTGAGTATTCACATGCTTATGCAATACTTCCTTTCACTTTTAGGTACTGAAATATTTTGAGGTTATTATCATGGTGGCTTGACAAATTTGTTTGGCATATATTTTTCGTTTCTTACCTCTTTATTGGTTGGTTCCTATCCTATACTAACTTTCCTTTCTATGTCAGAATTATTTAGCTAAGACGAATGTATTTACTAAGTAATTGTATTGTGATGATTTTATTATTAAATTGAATACTTAGAAATATAAATGATTTTATATAAATTATTTAGACATTAGACATAACGTTTTAATTAGACTTATTTTTACCAAAATTACTGAAAGTCACGGCGTTAGATTTCCAGTCATGACATTGGTTGACTGCTTAGATGTAGTGGCCCATTTGAACAATAATTGGCCATTTCATATTTTAGTGTAGTTTTATGTTATTTTGTTTCTTTGCAAAATTATTCAAAAGTAAAATCCATAACACTATAAATATTGTTATGGTAATAGATTTTTAAGAAAAAAATAGTGAAAGTTTTGAACACAAAATTCAAAGAAAAAATATTTGCAAAATATTTTCATAGATATGAGATAAGTATTTATTTTGTACTCATAAATTATAAATATATGATGAATTTTGTATTTCTAGAGATGAAAATATACATTAAAAAGACTTCAAAATCCAAAGAAGAATGAAAATTGAAAAATAACATAAAAATTTTATGTGCAAGTCAACATGGCATGTCATTAGAGGTGAAAAATAGGACAGGTCAAATGGCCCGGCCTTAAGGGCATGACATAGGTATAGGTCCGTAGGGCCGGGCTACGTTTTATGATAAAAAGTTTCAGTCTTTAGGCCTCAAGGTCTGGTTGAACCTTAAAATAAAATGTCTCGGCCCATTCAGGCTGCTAGATGGCTCAAATTTTGAGCTTTACATATCATACATGATAAATGTGCATAATATATCACGATGTACTTAAGATCCATCTTATCTTATCGTGTTTAACTTACAAGCCTAACACTAACATAAATATAAATAGACTTTGCATTAGTGTGTTATGATTTGTTAAGCTATAATACTAATTAATGAGTTGAATCAACTCAATTGATAATTTTCACTACAAGAAATTTAGAGTTTTACCCACACATATATATATATATATATATATATATGTGGGTAAAAGTCCAATATGTGTGGAATATGTTATTTACCCACATATAAAATAAGTGTCCACATGTGTGGGTAAAGGGTGGTAGATTAAAATAAGTGTCCACATGTGTGGGTAAAGGGTGGTAGATTAAGGTTTTACCCGCATATACAATTATATACGGGTAAAGAAATATCTTTTACCGACATATATTTGTGTTGGTAAAGCTCGATACATGTGTGAGTATTAACTTAGTTTGATGATTTATGTATGATGTGGAATCTGATATGGATACTGACATGGTTTGACACGTATTTAATATTATCCATATAGTTGATAATGTGGCTGTAAATATGATGCTGACGTGACTACCACATGACATATGAATTATTGTGTGATATGTGTTTTTGTTTATTTGTGGAAAAAGGTAATGTCATGTGGGTAAACCTTTTCAAACTAATTTTTGAATTTAAATTTAAAATAATTTGTAATAAATATGTGTGAGGAAATACAAAAGTATTATCTCTAGGTAATAAATATTTTTATTTATTTATAAATTAGTATGTGTGAGTAAATATATATAATGTGTGGGTATGTATTATGTTTGTTTGTGGATATAAATACCGAATTATAAAACCAAGAAGATAGCTAATAAACTTAAAAGTCTAGAAAACTAATACAATACCATACAAAGTCATACAAGTTCAACTATGAAATAAACGAGTCCAATTCTAAAATTTAGTACAAAGAACAAAAATACCAAACCACAATAGAAGTCTAAGAAAAATGGAGAAATCTAACGAGTTTCAGTGGATGAGTCTGTGCATACTCTGGAGAAAGGTTCCGAATTGAGAAGACATTCAATCTATTTGAGCATGAAAATTAGATCTCTTGGATTAACTCTAACTACATAGGAGAAGAAAAATAAAATCATATTGGTTTATTATGGCATAAATAAAAATATTCATATCAAATGAACCAAAATAATCAATCCCAATAATGAAAGTTGTCTCCTCTCTTTAGTATAGACAATGAATGCTTGAGAATACAAATCACAAAATCATAACAGAATTCGAATTCAGAAAAAAAAAAAAAAGCATCAATAAGTAAAATCCAGCTCAAGCTCAATTTTTGCGAAAAACAACAAGATGTCTAAGATTTTTATCTTTGTTTCCTTTTTTTTTTTTCCAAACCTTGTCATTTAGTACATGGGTCACACACACTAAATTCAGCTATGAACAAAAGGCTCAATCCAATGAATTGCTATCAAGGCATTGCTTAAGATCAAATTTGGTTATCTAAAACTTGACTAAAAAAATGAGACTATTTTACTTGGATAAAAGCTTGTCTTAGTCACATGAATATACAAATTAACTAGCTTAGCAATCAAATACAAATACCAAAAGAAAACTATATTTAAAATGCCAACTATTAGTAACACGAAGATAACCTATAACCTAAACAATTCACGGGGAAAAAAATCAACCAAAGCGAGGAAAACAAACCGATAAAATAACTACGAAGAAATATTGCTCAAATAAGTGGAAATGAACTCTCAATGATGAAAATTAATATCTAAACTTGATTATTGCTCCCAACCTAGCATACAAAGAATGCCAATCAAACCATTAAAAACTTCCTCACAAAATTTTCCAAGAGTTTGGTTAAACTTGTGCCCCAGCGTCCTTTTGCTTCACTGATATAATGCTTGTTTACTGTAAGCCAGCGAAAAAGAAAATACCAATTTGAAAAATAAGAAAATGCACAAGGAATTAGTCAATCTTTATTGTGAAGAGTCAAGCCAACACAGGAATGAGAAACTGAAAATTTCCATTTTAGAAAGATTAAAAAATTGAGTTTCTGCCTCACTAGTTTTACTAGGTTCTACTTATACAGTCACCAAAATTCTACTTAGTTTGACTAGGATTACTTATACAATCACTAAACTCGTTTACAATACAAGCAGTGTGCATTAGCGTCAAGAGGTAGGAGATTATGGCATGGAAAAGCAAAGTGCAACATATTCACCAACCCAGAATTTCAATTATGGACTACAGCAAACAAACAGACAAATCAATTGATAATTACAGATCTGTTAACAGGGGCTATCAACTTGGGATTGGTAGCATATAAAGAAGAATGCAAGTAAATAAATTCATGACCTAAACTTGGGACTAGTAGCAAGGCCTTAGCAAGTTAGGAGAATCGAGTGAGCAAGAGAGGGGGCGCTTGGGGGAGAAGAGGAATATGCAAGAGACACTTTGGCCTTGCGAGCTGGGTCTTCCCATTTGGCCTCGCTCATAGTCCAATAGCTGGGTGAGCTAATAAACACCAGCTGCATTAGCATTCTAAGGTGTGCGTTCCTAGAGTTTTGGCACTATTTCATAGTCCAAATCTTGAATGAAGCCATATCTAAATATGAAACTTCATATCCCAATAACTTTTTTTCTTTTCACATTATGATTTTTGTATCAGTCACTAATCTATTCATCCAAATCTTATAATTGGACCTTAAATTTTGTCCATTAAAAAAAAATCATAGCTAATTCATAGAGTCTAAATTGAACTGGCAATGTCTAAAATCACAATAACTATCCCCAACATGATTTAACATACACAAGTAGATTAAAAGATGGTCCATCACTATAACGACCCGAGTTTTCAGACCGTTAACTACTTACATTCTTAGCTTACTTATTTAAAAAGAAAAATATAGACGCTAAAAATTCATGCCAATTTTTTTTATACTTTTATTTTCTTTAAGAGATTTATATTCATAATTAACTATTTTACTTAAATTTTGAAAACAAGAAAAATGCTTCTCGATGGTTAAGTAACCTTTATTTAAATTTTTTTATAAACTTTTTATTAGGGTGATTTAAATAATGTACAACTACAAAGAGCTCCCAAGTGAGGAGGGAGGGTCACATACAGACCACTTAAGTCCCAAGTTCTCCTTAAACAGTTTAAGTCTTTTTGACAGAACCTCTTATGCTTTGCATTTATTTAAATCAAAACACTTTCTCTTTTAGATGTTTTGAAAAATATTTGTTTAAATTTTATTCAATCGAAATGTATTTTCAAGTTTAATTCAATAAAACCATGCATTACGAAATAAAATACCAAATTATAAATACGTTTTCAAATAGCATCAAGCTTATATAATTAAAATCATTTGTCTCATAATAAGAACATATGCGGAAGTAATTTTAATGGTGGCATTTCGTTGCCTGTCCCTCGCATTCGTCTACACCTCGTTTCCAGCTAACCCATTAATCAAATCAGAGGTTTCTTTTCTTTGGTACCTATAGCATCGATGCTCAAAAAATGTGAGCTTTTACTCAGCAAGTATAATATAATTCTCACAATACATTTTACTTATAAACAAATGAGTAACCTAACTGAAAATACCCACCGTCATAGTCTTAACATACTTTTCCTCAAGAATCCTCGCTTAGCAGACGTCGGTCTTATTTNAGGAAATGTGTCTTTATAAGAATACATTATACATAGGCCATACAATAATAATATAAAGGCAAGTTAACACATGAAATAATTTCAAACATATTATACTGCAAACATGAAACATTTACAAATCATCCATGCCATAGGTGAAATTGTACTTATCTAGTAATATTATTGTCTTAGTTCCACTCGTTAATTACGTACGTCTAGGTCAAAGTTTTGCCTTGACGTATATATACTCTATTTAGTAGAGTAATTTAAAGTGACCTTATACTTTTTTTTAAAACTTCTAATTACTTAGTGAGCTTAAAACATTTAAGACTCAGTCTTGATCAAACATAAAACTTCACATTTGAGAAATAATGTCATGTTATATTCATTGACTAATTTATACTTTTCACTTAGATGGATGAGATTTAATACTCCTTAATCTTGATCATAGTGATCTTTATAATCTATCAATAATTTGGTTATTGATTTGATTAACATTATCCTTAATCAGTTAAGTTTCATTAATTATATTTCTTTTCATTAAATACTTTGAATTATTCTTGATTGATTTCTTTATTCGTAATTAAGGGTCATAATATGATAAGTGAGTCAAACACCTAATAGTTACACATATTTAAAATCTAAAATCATACTTAGACTAAATGTTATTAGGTATTGATCGTGTTTTTTAGGCCCATCATTAAACTTAGGTAAATTATAATTAGAGGCATATATTATTTATTTCCTATAATTGATTTCATGTCATAAATTTAAGTAAATCTTTTCTTAGCCCAATTAGAGATTTAAAATAAATTTTTTTATTTATTCTTGTATACCAGATTTCCAATTCAAAATTTTAAGTTTTATAATTTATAATTTTGCCCATATTCTTAAGATTTCTAACATTTATGCCATCCAATGGTAAATATTGAGTTATATCTTATCTTTTTGTTAAAGGTTCTTCTTTTATTTACTTTTACACTTTAATATGGACTTAAAACTACCTAAAATATCTTTTTCACATATTTGACCCATATTTTGTCAAAATTACACTTTTGATCCAAATACTCAATGTTTTGGTATTTTAGTCCTTTCAACTTTTGAGCAAACATCTTTAATTTTTGAAAAATATTTTTAATGGGTAAAAATCTGTTCTTAAGGATCTAAGTCTAAATTATTAAACTTGGTTCATTTTCATGAATATTTTATTTTAGGGTTTTACATTTAAAAATATTCCATTTTTGTATTTATTCATTTTGATTTTACTATTATTATTATTAATTAGCCTCTATTATTATGAAGTATTCATATTTAGAGGCTTAAGAAATCAACAAAATAAGTCTAAACGTAATATAAATTTTATAAAATCTAAAGTAGATCGAATATGTTATTACTCATTTATTCTTTTAAAAAATCTATTTAAACATATAATAAGCAAGGTGAGGGAATATTTACCTTCTAATCTTGAATCTTCTTTCTTACATCTCCACCATAAAATTAAGTACTCTCTTCTCTTGATTATAATTCTGAATTTCTAGAGTCGATGAGTAAAATATTATAGCTCTTGTGGATCTAGAAGAAAGTGAGATAGAAATAGTTTTTTTTTTTAGAAAAGATAATTAGAAAAATGAAGATAGTTTGGCTAAGTAATTGGAAGGTTAAGTATGGATTTGAATTGCCAAATGAAGGATCTATTTATAAGCTATCCATAGGAGGTATCTAATAATACGTATTTTCATATTCTATCAAATAATCCAAGTACTATTATTACTAATTTTGTCAATATATCTTCTTTTTCTACTCTATTACCTTATTCTTTACTTTATTTTTTATTCATCCACTACTTTTGTCTCTAATCTTTCTTCTTTTTCAATTATTTGGAATCCAATACCACTAAATTTTAAAGAAAGTCTCTACTATATTAATCTTTTCATATCTTTTGAATTATTTTCGAGACAAAAGCTACTAATTAGATTTGTCTATGTCTTCGACTTTGAATAATGGCCACTAATTTCTAAAGAATATTTTTATTATTATTTTTCTTTTTCCTACATTTTGAATTATTTTAGGGACAAAAACTATCAATTAGTTTTATCTATATTTTCTTTTTTTAGAATTATCCACTAACTTTATCCTTTTCTTTTTCTATTCCACTAATTTAAAGTTATTACCTTCTTAAGGTAAAACTTTACTACTCTTCATCTTTCTCTGCAACTTATTCTCTTAGATTGATTTGTCTACTTAATTCTTTGTATATTTAAATCCTAACCATTCAAATTATGGCATGGTACTATTTTGGTACAACCATTAACTTTCGGTTATAAAATGTAACAATTTTTTTTAATGTGACATAAATATATCACATTCTTAATTAGGTTATGTTGATATGCATAATATAATCTTTGTTGAATCAATTTAAGATTAAGGAAAACTAACTTAGAATTTCTAAGTTAAAACAAAGAATAACTATGGTCTCACGTAATAAAATTTAACATTAAAATAATACTACACACATAATTTCAAGTATTTGCGAATATAAACTTATTAAAAATCGACACTAAATTCATTAATAATAATTCTACTAAGATTGCAAGTGCAAGGATTCCTAGGAGATTATAATCTCTCCTACTTGTATAATTTTCGTCCTCGAAAATTAGAATAATTCTGGGTACTTTTCCTTCATCTCTTCTTCTCATTCCGAAGTCGCCTCTTCGATCTTGTGTTTTTGCCACAATACCTTAATTAAAGGTATGGTCTTGTTTCTAAGAGTATTTTCTTCACGAGCCAAAATTTTCACCAATTTCTTCTCATATGTCAAGTCTTCATGAACTTCATCAGGTTTATGCTTCAAAACATGTGACAGGTCTGAGATGTATTTCTTCAGCATGCACACGTAGAACACGTTATGCACTGATGCTAGTTCAGGCGGTAAAGCCAACTTATAGGCTACTTTGCCAATACGTTCTAAAATTTCGAATGGTCCGATGTACCTTTGACTCAATTTTCCTCTCTTTCCAAATCACATTACTCCCTTTATTGGTACTATTTTGAGAAAAACTGTGTCTCTCACTTGGAATTCTGATAGAGTTCTCTGCTTGTCTGTATAGCTTTTCTGTCTACTCTGAGCAGTTTTCATCATTTTCTTGATTTTTTGAATAGCTTCAGTGGTTTCTTTTATGAAATCAGTGGTTTCTAAATATTTCTCCACAGGTTCAAACCAATTGATTGAGGATCTACATCTTCTTCTTTAAAGTGCTTCATAAGGTGTTGCCTTGATAGAGGCTTGGTAGCTATTATTTTAAGAGAACTCTATTAATGGAAGCTTCTTATTCCATGCTCCTTTAAAGTCCATGACGCATACCCTAAGCATATCCTTCAAAGTTTGCATAGTTCGTTCTGACTACCCATTAATTTGAGGATGAAAAGCTGTACTAAAATTTAGCTTTGTACCTAAGGCTTGTTGGATTTTCTCTAAAAAGTGGAGGTAAATAGACTGTCGCGATCAGAAATGATATTTAGTGGTATTCCATGTAGTTTGACTATCTCAGCCATATATAATTTAGCTAATTTTTTCAATGAGTAAGTGATTTTTATTGGTAGAAAATGTACTAATTTAGTTAGTCGATCCACATTCACCCATATTGTATCGTATCCTTTTGGCATTTTTATTAATCCAACCACAAAATCCATTGCAATTTTATCCTATTTCCACTTTGGAATTTCAACTGGTTGCCATTCTCCAGTAGGCCGCTTATATTTACCTTTGATTTTTTGACACGTCAAGCACCTTTGTATGTACTTAGTAACATTGATTTTCATTCCATTACATCTTTGTCACACCAAGATGGACAGAATAAGGGTCTCGTGTGCCTTATAAGGAATCCGATTCTTTATTTTGGTATCATTGGGTATGCAAAATCTATCATTCAGTTTGAGAATTCTGTCAGAAGAGAGACTGAACTCGGTCGGTTTTCCTTATGTAATGTCTTTCTTAATTCGTACTAAGATAGGATCGAGCTCTTGGGTTTCCTTCATGTTCTCAAAAATATTTGGTTTAAGAGTTAATATAGACAATTTACCTATTATTAACTCTAAAATGATGTTGTTTATATTTATTTGTAAGGGCTCCAGTAAGGCTTTTATTGACATCAGAATTGAAGTTATTTTTCTGCTTAGCGCATCTGCAACACTATTTGCCTTACATAGATGGTATAATATTTCACAATTATAATCCTTCATTAACTCAAGCTATCTACACTGCCTCATGTACAACTCTTTCTGAGTGAATATGTACTTCAGGTATTTATGGTCGATAGATTTGACATTGAGCCCCGTATAAGTAGTGTCGTCAAAGTCCGAGAGCGAATATTACAACAGCAAATTCTAGATCATGAGTTGGATAGTTTTTCTCATGCTCCTTTAGTTGTCGAGAACCATATACCACTAATTTCCATTTTGCATTAGTACTGCTCCTAGTCCCAGCATTGATGCATCACTATACATGTCAAACTATCTTTTGTTAGATAGGATGGTAAGTATAGATATACTAGTAAGCCTATTCTTCAACTCTTGAAAGCTTTCTTCATACTTCTTTGTCTATTTATATTTCTTCCTTTTTTTTTTTGTAAGGGCCATAAGGGGTGCAATGAGCTTTGAAAATCCTTCTACAAATCTTCGGTAATAGTCGGCTAATCCCAAAAAGCTCCTCAATTTAGTCACGATTTTGGATGATGGCCAATTGTTCACTGCCTCTATTTTGGAAGGATCTATGACAATTCCTTCCTTTACAACTATATGTTCTAAGAAATGGACTCGATCTAGCCAGAATTCACACTTAGAGAATTTAGTATAGAGGCAGTGTTCCCATAAATTCTACAAGATGAGTTTGAGGTATTGTTCGTGTTCCTCTTGAGACCTAGAATAAATCAAGATGTCATTGATAAAGACTATGACAAATTTGTCCAAGTATTCCTTGAACCCTCTATTCATTAGGTCCATAAATACCACAGGAGTATTGGTTAGCCCAAAAGGAATTATTATGAACTTATAATGCCCATATCATGTTCGAAAGGCAGACCTCAAAATTTCACTCTCTTTAATTCTCCGGTGAAGATAGCCCGATTGTAAATCAATCTTTGAGAAAATTGTAGTTCCTTTTAGCTGATCGAACAAGTCATCTATCCTTGGAAAATGATATTTATTCTTTATGGTCACTTTATTCAATTCTCTATAGTCGATGCACATTCTGTATGTTCCATCTTTCTTCTTCACGAATAGCACAGGTACACCCCATAGTGAGTAACTTGGTCAGATGAAACCCTTGTCTAACAACTCCTATAGTTGAGTTTGTAGCTCTTAAAGTACGGCAGATGACATCCTGTAAGGTGCTTTGGAAATAGGGGCAGTACTGAGTAGTAATTCGATCTCAAAGGAAATTTCTTGTTCCGATGATAGTCATGGCAGATCATCGAGAAACATGTCAATGTACTCCTTGACGATGATTACATCTATAGGCCTCTTCTTTTCTTCATTACTCTTATCTAGAATATTAGCTTGATATCCCAAACACCCGTTACTCAACATTCTCCTTGCTTGTATTGCTGAGATCATCACTCGAGGTTGCTTCTTAGTATCTCTATTATAAGTGAACTTTTCTTATCCTAGAGGTTTAAACGTGATTCTTCGACTTCTATATTTAATGTTAGCATTATACCTTCCCAATAATTCTATTCCTAAAATGATATCAAAATCAATCATTTCTAGGATGAATAGGTCAGTATAAAGTTCCTTAGCAATTATAATTATTAGAACATGTCTTATCCAATAATTTCTTGTCAAAGTTTCTCCTAAAGGTAGAGCTATATTTAAAGTTCTAGTCATTCTATCACTATTTTGAACTATTTTTTTGGCAAATACCTATGACATAAAATAATGCATAGCACCATAATCAAACAAGACATATATATTTTGAGTGGCAACAAATAGCTGACCTGTGACCACATTAGAGATTGCTACATCTGCATCCTCCCTTGTAAAGGCGTAAACTTGGGCAGTGATTTCTGGAGGTGCTTCCAATCTTTCTTGACTAATCTGAGGTCCTTCAAGTTTGATCTGTATATTGTGAATTTGAGGTCCTTGCGGTTTAGACGTGGTTGGTAGGTTAGCCTGATTTTGTTTACTATAGCAGTTCTTGGCATAATGACCCTCTTTGCCACAGAGGTAGTAGGTGTTTGAGCCAAAGTGACATTTCTTAAGGTGTTTCTTCCCATACTTAGGACACAGAGGAAAATCAACCTTCACTTTCTTTTACTATTGAGGCTCTCCTTTTTGATTTCTTTGGCCATCAAAGTTATTCATTCTCTTCTTTTCACTATAATTATTGCGGTTATTATTGTTGTTGTTCTGGTTCTTATTATCATAAATTAGGTCCCAAATCCTCTTTAGTTGTTGTCCTGATTCGGTTTAGCTTATCCGCTTTGGTTTTTCTTTGATTCGAAATATTTTTGTTGTTCTCCCTTGGCTTGGGCAAGACGATATTCTGCTCTGAGTGCCCTTCCTACATATTCTGCAACTGTAGTTGATGGGTTGTTGCTACTATCAATGACAATTACTAATTCGGGATGAAACATTTCTAGCATTCTCCTTACTCATTCCTCTTCAGTGGGCACCAAATATGGACACAGTCTTGTAAGCTTGTCGAACTTTCGTATGGCTTTAGTGACTGTCATATCCCCTTATTTGATGTTAATGAATTCATTTTGCTGGGCTCGTATCACCGTACGATTATAGTATTTCTTGTTAAATTCATAGATGAAGTCATTCCATGACATTTCTTCTCATTTTGACTGTTTTCCACCAATATTATGTATCTTTCTTCAGGACATAACACACACATAACGTCTTTTCATGATCATTAAGGTTTATAAAATCTAGGATGGTTTGGATCGACGACAACCATTCTTCAGCCACTAAAGGATCCATCGATCCTTCAAACTCAGCAGGATGCATCTTTTTGGAGCATTCATAAAGTGGTTCTTGATACTCCACATGTCGATCAGGTATTACAGGTTCTGGTTGTAGTACTGGTTCTTCCTTTTGAGGTAGAGGTTCTTTCTTGTCCACTTGAGGTTGGACATTCTCTTGGTGTTGTTGCCTTATTTGCTCACGAAGGTTCCTCATCTCATCTTCTTGAGCTTGGAGTCGTTGCTGCAAGTTAGCTACAAGATTACTTAGGTCGGGTGTTTCAAGTGCATTTATTAGATTGACTCATGGTCTTCCCTTCCGTCTTACCAATTTTTTTTATTTGACTTCTGTTAGTTTAGGGTATTATTAGTTATCTCAACTTTGATTTTGAAGGAAAAAGATAAACTAAGTAATAAGACATACATTATTTCATAATTATATTATTTCATTAATTAAAGTATAAGATAAGGACATATAAACATTTTAAGTCTACTCTATACTTAATCTCTCATATTTGTGTTTGAAGGTTCGCTAAGGTTTTCCTTCGGATCCTCTTCTGGGTCCTCTTCAGAGTCTTCTTCATTGTCATTAGTGTGTCCTTGTCTGGTAGACATGGTCCTCTCTGCATCTATTCGTGGTTTTACCCTTCTTTGCTCTTCTTCAGGGTCTCCTTGTTGGAAAGGTATTCTTGTGGTATTCCCACGAGATGATCCTTCAGCCATACTATATTCCATTTCCCTTTGATATTCTTCTTCTGTATAAATTGCTTCTGAACTAATAGGTTCAAGATTCATATTAGTAAGTGGGTTCATCATGTGTCTTCAGATATGATGTAGGATTTCATTTCAATAGGTCATAAGTAGGATACTATTAGGCCATCTCGGAGGAAATAGGCGAACTACTTCCTCAGAAAAATGAATGTTATATTCTTCCATAGATTCGCCTAGGCGAGATTCCCATTTGTTTCTCACAAAGTCAAATGCTCGTTCTTGTAATTGGGTCTCTACTGTCGGGATCTCTATTGGATTATTAGGGTGTTCTATTTGTGAAAAAATTGCTATGATTAATCTGCAGAATGTTTCTCATCTCATATTATATACGATGTGTCCTGATGCTCGCCACCATGCTCGAGCATTATTTTGAAGTTGTAAAACGGCAAGAGTAGTCCATTTGTAATCCTAAATATGACATGCTCATAAAAGTTGTTCTGTTTCGTGAAGCTAATTTCCTAACCTTCGGGTGTAGATTCTCCCAGGTAATATAGAGGTCGTCCTACTTTGAAGGCAGCCACTGCTGCAGCTCCAAAAAGTCGAGGTTGGACAATATCTCGGTCCATCAGAATGTTGATTATCGGGGCACCCATTACTACTACATAATATGTTCTTAAGGTAAAATAATATACTAAGCAAAAATTTTACTTACTTGAGTTGTCTAAAACATTGCAGAGGGATGCGAAGTAGGATGGCAAAATACCCATTCTGATGTCAACTGTAACGACCTGACTTTTCGGACTGTTAACTACTTACTTTCTTAATTTACTTATTTAAAAAGAGAAATTTAGATGCTGAAAATTCATGACAATTTTTTTAAGAGATTTATATTCATAACTAATCCTTTTACTTAAATTTTGAAAACAAGTAAAATGCTTCTCGATGATTAAGTAACCTTTATTTACATTTGTTTATAAACTTTTTATTACGGTGATTTAAATAATGAGCAATTATAAAATGCTCTCATGTGAGGAGGAGGATCACATACGGACTACTTAAGTCCTAAACTCTTCTTAGACAGTTTAGTTCTTTTTGATAGAACTCTTTATGTTTTGCATTTATTTAAATCAAAACATTTTCTCTTTTAGATTTTTTGAAAAATATTTGTTTAAATTCTATTCAATCGAAATATATTTTCAAGTTCAATTCAATAAAACCATGCATTGCGAAATAAAATGCCAAGTTATAAGTACATTTTCAAATAATATCAAGTTTACATAATTTAAATCATTTATCTCATAATAAGAACATATGCGAAAGTAATTTTAATGGCGGTATTCTATTGCCCGTGCCTCGTCCCCGCCTCCATTCTAGCTAACCCATCAATCAAATCAGAGGTTTCTTTCCTTTGATACCTATAGCATGGATACTCATAAAATGTGAGCTTTCGCTCAGCAAGTGCAATATAATTCTCACAATTTAATTTTACTTATAAACAAACAATCTTTTATAAAATCTGGTTATGTTGTTTTATGAAATCATTACTTTATGCTTTATTATAAGATATTATATCATGATTTTATCTCATTCTTGATCGCAAAGTCTTTTATCTTCCTTAGGTAGCAGCTGGTTGACAAGGGTTGGGATGGTAAGAAATTTGATGTTGTAGCTTGTTGGGGTCTTGGGGAGGGTTAGGCACGAGAAATTAGTTTTACTCTCTACGAAATATTTCTCTCCTTATCAAATATTTATTCCCTCTCTTATTTTTTAGATTTTGATTAAATTTTATTTTAATTTTGTTTTGAAAATTTTGTAAGTGGAAATGTGTTTAATCAATAAGGTAATTTGTATTTTTTAGTCTTTTTCTTTAGGAAAGTGTATTTATTAATCATCGAATAATCAAACTTTCTTATTCTTTTTCTTTTTCAAATTTTAATTATTTTAAAAGTTAATTGTAAATGAAATGTGAAATTTTAATTGTGCCGATCATGTCCCCTAAAAAAAAGTGCCAACTAAGAGAGCAATTACACATTTAGCCCATTCTAGCCCATAGTCAAATTTTGGAACCAATTTTGCCTCATATTTCACCGATACCCGAATTTTCATTTTAATAGTTTCATTAGTGCTTTTAGATATACATTCATTTTATGTATAAAACATAGATGGTGTATATTTAATGACCACTTTAGAATTAGTTTTATAATAAGAAATATCATTAGTCCATTTAAGAATTACTACTAATCATTTTAAAAAACAAAAATACACAAAAAGTCATTCAGCACAAGTTAGTCTTATTTATGTCATTTTCTCTTTTTGCTATTCTTTAAACAGGTTATTTCGTGTCATTTTCAAGTTCACAAATTAACTTGAATTAGCCACATTTACAGGTTAACTCAAAAGTGACCTGAATCTGTTTAAGTAAAACTCAGACTCGCTAGTTTTGTGCAGAGTTTTAAACTGTATTACTATGTCATAACACAAATTGTCAGCCCTAATCTCTTCCTAATATAGAAGATCCTAAGTTCAAATTCTCCTACTATAGTTCCACAAAAAAAAAAAACATATTGTAGGTTCAAATAGCTTATTTAATCACTTCGACATTAATTTCTATATAATTGAGCTTAAACTAGCTCAGTCTAAGTAACAAAGGTACAAATAAGCTACAAATAGCAATGTCAAATTACCTTTTTATAGTAGTGTTTTTGTAGAATTTATATTTGTTTAAAATGTATAAATAATTATAGATATTTTAGCAAAAGCCATAATAAGTAAGCTAGTTTTGGACTATCTTTTTAAAAGTTTAAACAGAAACTTATGTCACTTTAGCATGCCATGTTGCCTATAAAAAAAAACTTAAAAAGTTTTGTAAAACATAAAAATAATTACGAAGACACATATCCAACCCATATATATATATATATATATATATAGTTAAATAATACCATTTTCCTCATATGTGCAGGTAAAATAGATGAGTTAGCACCAGATAAGCAAAAACAAAAAACAAAAAGAAATGAAAAGGCAAAAAGATTCCTGTCAATCTATGTGTGGGTGAAAGCATTCACTCACACTTATATGTGTGAGTAAATTTAAATAATATCATTTTCATTATATGTGTGGGTGAAATAGATGAGTTAGCACCACATTAAAAAAAAAAAACAAAAACGAAAAACAAAAACAAGAGGGTAAAAACATTTCTACCAACTTATATGGGTGAAAGCATTCACTCAAACTTATATGTGTGGACAAATTTAACAGCAATAGTCCAAAATTACCCACACATAATATGTGTAAGTAGATTATGTGTGTAGGTAAAAGAAATAAGTTAGCACCACATAAGCTTAAAAATGGGGGAATTTTTTCCCACTGAACTTTTAACACGAGCAGGAGTTTAAGGCACCAACTTATATGTAGGTGAAAACATTCATTTATAGTTATATGTATGGGTAAATTTAACATTATCGATACTTCTTGTACTCACACATTATGTGAGGGTAAAAGTCTAAAATTACCTACACATAATATATGTAGGTAAATTATGTGTGGGTAAAAAGGAATATTATAGTTACACATTAGGGCCATATAAGCAAAACAAATGCAAAAAAATTCCCGCCTGACTCTAAAATTCAGGGCGCCAGATTAATTATGTGTGAATGATAGTATTTATTTACACAAATATGTGTGAGTAAATTTCTTAATCCTAACACTTCTTTTGCCTACACTTATTTTAAATATGTGTAGGTAAAACTCTAAAATTACCCACACTTAAAATGTGTGGGTAAAGGGGGTAATTTCTTGTAGTGTTTACTTACATCTATAGTACAAAATGTAACATGTAGATAATATATACACATATATTATAGTAAATGAAATTAACCACACCATTTTTATTGACAGTCACATGGTTAAAAAATGGTATTGAACGAATACGTTCTTAGTAGGAGGTAGGGAGATATTGATTAAAGTAATGCTTCAAGCAATCCCTATCTATGTTATGAATTTGTTCAAAATTTGTATTAGCTTATGTGATGAGATCCAGTCACTGGTTTTATAGTTTTGGTGGGGGAGTAGGGACGGCCATAGGAAGATAGCATGGATTAAATGGGAAAGTATGTATTTACCAAAAAGCCTAGGGGGACTCGAATTTAGAGACTTGCATCTTTTTAATCAAGCTCTTGTGGCTAAACAAGTGTGAAAACATATCTCGGAGCCTAATTCTCTTGTTGCATTAGTTCTTAAAGGGCAATACTTCAACAATTCATCCTTTTTGCTCGCCGAAGATAAAGGGAATTCTTTGTGGCTTTGGAAGAGCTTTCTGTATAGGAGAGAATTACTTACTAAAAGGCTTACGCTGGCAAGTGGGTAATGGCAGATCAATTAAGTTTTTTCAAGATCGTTGGATTCCTAGACCAAAGACTTTCAAACTCATCATAACAAGTGAATCGACTCAGTGTATAAGTAATTTTATCTCTTTGACTGGTGTTTAGAACGAGGAAGCCATTTGAGCTAGCTACTTTCCAGTTGATTGGGAAGACATTCTTGCTATTCTTTTGATCTTTGAAGGTAAGAAAGATGTCTTAATCTGGCACTATGATCGTAATGGGAAATATTCGATTAAAACTGGATATCGTCTAGCTTTGGCAGAATCTTTTTTGACTAGCTCTACTCTATCGCTTACGACAAAGTGGTGGAAAGGGTTGTGGAAGTTGAAAATCCTTCCAAAGTTTCGTATTTTGGTTTAGAGGATTTTCCATAATGCTATTCCAACTAAAACTAATTTGCTCAACAGAGAAATTGTGAATGATGATGTTGTCCTATTTGTGGTTACTATTCTGAGGATGCTGCCCATTGTTTTCTTCATTATGGGTGGGTACAATTGGTTTGGATGTGTTCACACTTTTGGGTGTGTATCCAACCTCTGCTTTGTGGCTCTTAGAGTTCTTTTCTCCTTGCCTTTTTTGCTAGGGTCTATAAGGAGCTATTTAATCGCTTCTATGTTCTTCTCTGGGCTGTTTAGAATAATCGCAACAATGTTGTTCATGGTGGTGGTGCTCACTCGACAAGTGATTTAGTCGATTTCAGTTTTAGCTATCTTGAAGATTTTCAACTCTACTCATCTAGGCTGGCTGATGATTCTTCTTCTTCGAGTTCTGCTACCCACATTGGTCTTATCCGAGTGTTGAGGGATAAAACTGAATTCAAATGTGGCGATTTGGGAGGGGATTGATTTTATTAGTGTGGGTGTAGTTGTTAGGGATTGTATGGTTATAGTAGTAGCATGTTGGACACTGAAGCTCCGAATAAATTTCCGGTTTTACTTGGAGAATTGATGGCCCTCCGAGAAGGTTTGAGATTAGTTGTGGAAAAAGGCCTTTCTATAACTATCATTGAAACTGTTGCATCAAAAGCGGTTGCTCTTTATCGTTCTTGTGATTTTTTTTCATGTTATTTATGATATAAGAAACTTATTATCTGTAGTTAGGGATGGTTCTTATTGCTATGTTTCTCGGTACGAGAATATAATGGGCTTTTTCAGTTTTTATCCTTTATCTCATTGTTTGTACTGGCTAACTTATTGGAATAAGATTCCACTGTTTCCCCCCCAAAAAAAATATTGGACTTCGTATGTGTCTAATACTATCCGTTGTTGTATATAACTTTATAAGCGTGACACAAACATTAAAATTTAAATTTTAAAAAAATGAAATATAAAGTAAGCACATTTAACAAGTAAATGAATAAATAAAAGTGAATGATAAAAGATGAGGGCCAGAAGACCATAAGTAATTGAGTAATTGACCGTGCAGAATGAATCCCCTTTAAAAGCCATCATTCATTAGATGTAAATGCATTATACGTTTGGGTTGGTTGAATCAAGACACATACAAATTAGGAGTGGGTACGGTTGACGGTGACTAATTATAATGCTATATATATATATACATATATACCTTAATATAAACCCCACCTAACCTTATTACTCTCCTTCTTCAACATTTATACTTCTCATCTTTCCTTTTTCTTTTTCTTTTTCTTTTCTTCACACTCACCGTATAACCTCTCTCTCTCTCTCTCTCTCTCTCTCTCTCTCTCTCTCTCTCTATATATATATATATATAAAGACTCGCAATCTCCTCCTAGTCTTGACCCACTAATTGATCTTCCCTTATGATTTTAACCCTTTATTGTCACACATACATAGCCAAATTAAAAACAAAAGAAAAGCAAAAAAGAATTAGCTAGGTTTCGATGATTATGCATGATTACTATTGGGATATTTCAGCTGGGATGGTTCTAGAAGAACAGTATAAGAGAAGAGAGCCATTGTTTGAGGTTGATGATCAAGTTCTTTAGCGTGAGATCAGTGATGGTGTTAATAATTCTAACTCTATTCCTTCTTGTGCTGCCGCTGGTTGTGC
The DNA here is from genome assembly GCA_002914805.1 of Parasponia andersonii. NCBI lineage: Eukaryota > Viridiplantae > Streptophyta > Magnoliopsida > Rosales > Cannabaceae > Trema > Trema andersonii. The sequence continues at coordinate 3,121,542 of JXTB01000003.1, forward strand.
CGCCGCTGCCGCCTCCGCCGCTTCTTCTTCTCATGGTTCCGGTCCTCATCATGGCGGTTCTCCTCTTGTTGGCCTTCTCTCCTTTGTCCCATAATAATTCCGATATGGTCGCCGTGTCTGTGTGATAGAATATACTAATGGAAGTGAGAAGTGTCATCGGCATTGTCGGAATATTCTTCCGGTCCACCGATGCCTGGCCGGCCGGGTGGGGCAGCGTGCCGGCTTAGTCCAAAAGATCAGTACTACTATCTTTTTTGTTTTTGTTCTTTTCAATTTCTTTTTTGTTACCCTTCTAATTCACTCTTTTGTGTGTGTTCTTGTGAAAAATATACATGGTACTGTTAAATATTTCAGAAATGCTAATTCAATGTGATCATTTAAGTACTAGCGGAATGACTTCTTTTTGTGATATGTTTGTGAATTAGTATATATGTGTGTTTTTATTAAATTGTGTTAGATTTGCATACGGTTTACTTGGATTAATGTGATTTTGAGATGTATATATTTAAACTTCGAAATTAATTGTGTTTATAGCAAACAAATTAACCAAAAAAAGTTCATAATCGTGTAGAAGCAATGAGTATACATACCATGTAATAATTTTTCTTTTTTGGAATTATAATAGGTCATAAGATTTTTTTTTTTTTTTGGAAATATACCATGTCAAGTGTTATGCATACATAAAGTTATTTCTAGTTTAGCAGCGGGGCGAACTATCTTTAATTAATCGCATGCTGTCAGAAGAGGCATCTAAATTTTATAAAAGTTCGGCATGAAAAATTTCTGAATATTTAAGTATACTAGAGTACTAGAACAATTAATTATGTAGTCTCTTATGAACATAAATATACCGCCAGAGCCTAATTATTAGGGGATTAATGAAAGCCAGCTCGGAAAAAAATGACTTGTGTTCTGTTTCTATGTGTGTAGATCATACACACACACATATACATATATATATATATATATATGATAGTCTCCTGGCAATACTTATTGTGAATGTAGATAATTAATGGATTTATAAATTTTATTTCTTTTTTCTTGTGACCAGTAAATACAAATTTGGGTTAGATCGAACTCCAAACTCAACACATAGGTCACAGTCAACAATAAATTTCACCGCCGGGAAGTTTATAGAAATATATGTATATATACGCATATGTACAGAGAGAGAGAGAGAGAGAGAGAGAGAGAGAGAGAGAGAGTTAGCTAATTATAAGAAATAAGACAAAATGGGGGAAGAGTGGAGACCAAAATTAGATGATGAAAAAGGCAAAGGAAAAGGAATCAAGATACATGGTGGAGGTTTTTACGTAATAATAATAAGAATTTGATGCATTGCAGCTTAATTACGTTAGTTATAGAAAAAGAAAAGATGTTGAGTTCCGTGAGCCGCCCCTGGACATGCTACGTTTAATTTAGCCCTTTTCTATTGTTGTCAGCATTATACATTGTAAAATAAAGACAAAAAGTCAAAAGAATAAAGTATTACTTTTTACATCCACTTTCTATCATACCCGGATAACCACGAAATTTACACCAGTAACATGTATGATTAATCGCACTATTGACTAATCCACCCTTAAGATTTTTTTCTCTCCTCTTTTTTTGCTTGGGAAGGGGGGACAGAGTAGTATTTATTTGTAACCACTGCTTTTCTGTCTGCCTCATTTTTTTTCCACCCTTCAAAAAAAAAAAAAATATATTGGGGGTCTTTGAAAGTTTTGAAAATGGGCAGTGGCAAAGGACTAGTGCTAAGGATAAGACAATCATGAATTATGTGACGGGGAGGATTATTTAATGGTACGTACATCGTAATATTGTTCTTGTTTCATTCAATTTATAAATATATACCATTGTACTCTCTGTTATTTTGAATTAAGAGCATACTTTTATGTGTATCGATAAATCAGTCAAATGGATAAATTTCGTTCAAGTAGTTATTTGAATATTCCGTTGGAGAAGAAACGTAAATACGTGTTTCTGCACCTAGATAAAGGAAATATAACCTATTTTAATTACTTGGTTATCATATAACTGATCTTTATCATATAACTGATCTCAAATGTCGAGGTTCACGGTGATTTTTTTAAAAGGAAAAGTTAAGCAAAACCTTCAAAAAGAAGGGCTAATTTATTTTTTCAAAACAAAAGAAAGAAAAGGAACAAAGCAAAATAAATTTTTTTAAAAATAAAATAAAATAAAGAAATTTATGGTACTTAGTCTTATTTCCACCTCGAGGTGATCTAACGTTATAAAGAGACTGATTCAACTCTTTCTTGACCTTAGGCTCTGTTTAATTGTAACGTTATAAGAAGACTAGTTCAACTCTTTCTTGACCTTAGGCTCTGTTTGATTGCAGGTAATGATAATAGTAATAATAATTGGAATGGAATATAAAATGAATAATAATGTAATTATATTATTTGGTAAAGTAATGGAATCAATAATTGAATTGATATTTTTATATTTGATCAACTATGAAAATGAACGAAATTAGTTATATAATGAAACTATCACGACCTTAGCATTAAACTAGATAATCTTGCGGTATTTAGTACCGTCCGTCGTACTAAGTCAGCCTACCAACACTCAAGAAAGAGACTTAGAGTAAACTTTTGAGACAAAGTAATAAAGATGAGAGAGTTTAGGTAAATGAAGATTTTGTATTACTCTTAGAATGCTTACATCTCTCACAAATAGGACTAGTATACAAATGAACCCAATGGGTCCTTTATATAGGCAAAGCCTAAACCAACTAAGAGTTAAGATCGTGCCAAGTGGCAGGATCTTACAAAGGGTCTAGATTATTTTCAACTAAAGTTATAATATCTAAAAATACCATTAAGCAAAAAATGAATATTTTAAATAGTTTAAATTATATTTATCATTCAATTATTTTGTTAATTAAATTATTATTTTAATAAATTAGTTTACATTTAAAATTATTTTATTTTGTTAACTATTTTATTATTTTATTTTACATTTAGTCTTATTTTATTTTATATTTAGTATTATTTTATTTTATTGTATTATTTTATTAATAATTTCTTATTAAATAAATTATTATTTTATTAAGATATTTTATATTAAGTATTATTTTACTTCATTATTTTCTAAAATTATTTTATTAACTAAATTATTATTTTATTGATTATTTTACATTGAATGTTATTTTATTTTATTAATCGTTTTAAGTTAAATTATTATTTTATTAAATTATTTTCCATTTAGCATTATTTTATTAAATTTTTAGTTAAATTATTACTTTATTAAATTATTGTACGTTTACCATTATTAATTATTTTTTATCAATTAAATTATTATTTTATTAATTATGTTATTAATATTAGTTCTTATATTTAATAAAAAAGCACATTTGACAATAAAAAATATTTCATAAATAAAAATAAAAAATTATTATTTTCTTCATGAAATATATATGCTTAATAATTTTCTATTTTTTTTTATTAATATCACATTTTTCGTACAAAGTTAATTGGCGAAGAGAAAAAAAAAATCAATGGAATGGAATAAGTTTCTATCCAAGATGGAATGTAATTCAATTAATTCTTTTCTATTAGAAAGTTTGTTTCCATTCCTCAAACATTAGAATTAAGTCATTTTGTAATTAATTCCATTTTATTCCCTCTAACCAAATAGGACTTAGAGTTAGACTTGAATGATTCTATTTCCGTAGCTTAAACTTTCAAATACAAAACAAGTTATTTCTCTCTGTCATTTTGTTCGACTATCCTCCGCTTTATTCGGATCCATACGAAATTATGAGAGTTTCATATATTCTTTGAAGGGAGAAAATATTTAATGAAATAACCATCTTTTTTAGGAACGGCAACGAATGAAATAGGGACAATTTTTTTAATTACTATTTTCACCATGAAAGACTAATTTTACTACCGTATTCGCCTTATTAACTATTTTTCTAGATGTGGTGATGGTGTAGAAATTAATTTAGGAATAACGAGAAAACCATAGTTATCCATTAATCATTGAAACTGACAAAATGAGAAAACATTATTTTCAAATTCTAAAATAAAAAAATATAAGTACATATAACTCTCCGAACTCATTATTTTACCAAAAATATATAAATATAAGAAGTGTAAAATTAAGTATATACCTATATATATATATATAATAACTTTTTACTGTGAATATATATATATATATATATATATTTCGGGACGTGTACAATATAGATTATGCTAATACTGTCCCACACTATATATAGTCGCACATTATTTGTATAATTATTTCTAGTCCCAGTCATTTTTAATACTTGAGCGATTTTTTCTTTCACTGTTTAGATCGAATAACGACGGATGTCCGTAACCGTGAGTTATATTATCATCCATTTTTTTCTCTCAAAAAAATTTCGGGGCAAGGTGCATGATCTATTGTCTATTGCTCTTCCATGAGCTCTCACTAGTCTTCATGCATTCTAAGACCCCCTAGTCATTTGGGCAAGGTGGCGTTATGGCTCAACTTGAATGGAACATTCTGCTCGTGATCACCTTAGAATATGATCCGGGTCAATTTAATCATCTTGTTAAAATCATATCCATAATAGAACATTGATCACTTAGGGAGGTTCACCGTCTAAATCTCAGCTTATTCACTTATGTAAAATTAGAAAACAAACAACTCTGAAATCTCATTATATATTCTGAAAAAACAAAAGAAAGAAAAGAAGTCCCAAAATAACCCCTCTCCCACTTGAGAACAATTTCATGTGGTTCCATGCCGTTCCCATGTAACCCACTTGCTTTTGTGTCTGTACAAAAGGCGGAAGAGAAACATAAGGACACCATGACACATTGATACCACCACCCTTTCATCAAACCAACCGAACACCACCTTTGAAGTTTTTGCATGACCCATCATAGTTGGCTAAATATAGCTACATTGGTAACTTTCTTTCTTTAAATACTTATTCTTAGAGAAGAACAAAATCCCACACATTTGTACCTTAGAACACCTCTTTGTTTGTTTTTTGGCTTGAATTCGAAGTACCGGACTTGTTTTTGCAATTTACATGCCTCACATGCCGTGTGGGTATAAAATCTATTCACAATCCACAATAAAATCCTTCTTTCCTTAGTTTCCCACCGGCCCCCACCCCCCTCCCCCCCTCTCTCCTTTTCTTATAACTAATCAAATGCTAGCTAGCTAGATACTTAATTGTAAAATCCTAGTTTTTTTAAGGGTAATATGGTCTTTTGACTAGATTTTTTTCCAAAAAAAAAAACTAATTAGATATATATATATATATATATACATTATACTCTCTCTCCTCTTCGTCCCCCCTCATGATAACTCACTCTCACTCACCTCCCTCTTGTTCTCTCAGCCAAAATAGGACCAAGGAGTGCCGCCACCATCTCGCCTATCATCTGGCAAGGTTTGTTGCTGGCGAGCTCCTCCCGTGTCACCCGGAAGCCGCACTGCTCACCCCCAGTCACCACTAAGAGCCACGTTGCCGGAAAACACCATTTTTGGCCGTTTGGAAGTTTTCATCACCGGCAACAATTCCGACCATTTCAAGTCACGTTCTTGGGTTCGTATCGTTGAGAGGAACCTCAAGGTATATATTTCACGATCCCATTTTTTCCGGTTTAAAAGTTGTCATTTTCGGATATTTTTGAGTTTCGAATTTTAGTTTTTAATCCAACCGTTAGATTTCGTTTTTGTTATTATTTTTGGAATGTACTCAGAAAATGGAGAAGTTTGATATATATTGACTATATTTAGTGACCGGAACGAAAATCAATATCTAACGGCTTAGATTTTGTCTAGTTTTACGTGTCACTAGTCTGGTGTCAGCCCAGATCCGAATTAGTCAAGTTATACGTCTAACTTAACTATTTTGGACAATAAGAATTCAATGAAGATGTCTATTCATTGATTTAAAGCTTCGTTGAGAAGTTGATATTTCCCCAGGTGAGCAATCGAGGGGGTGGAATTGGTTCCCGACCCTCCGAATAATCGTCCAATCGATACCTTGAGCATCCAATAGCGTGGTATCGCTATTTGAGTGAGGTAGGGGATTCAATTTCCTTATTTTCTATTATTTTCATTAAAATTGGAATTTATTCTGAAAATAAAATTTCATGATTTTATAAAATTGAATTATTTGAATAGTTATTTAAGTGAATTATGAATTTGTGAAATATTGTAAACTGCTCTAGATATTTTTGCATATGATTTTATGCAAGTTTTATATTTATAATCTGGGAAAACCATAAAAACTGTACTTTTGGATTTTTTTTAATACAAAATGGATTTTTAATTAAAATTCAGAGCATGTCTAGAATGTTAAACTACTGCATGGTTATTTGAGACTCTAAATATTGCACATTTCATATGATCAAGCATGAGAATCGTCTTAGGTATCATGGTGTTGTAGGAGGCAGACTAGTACACCTGCCTTCGATGAGAGCCCGTAAACCCTGGCGGGGTTTGTTTTCTGACTATCTCTGTTCGGTAGGCGTAGGCATTTGGTGCCCCTCCGGTTCGGTAGGATTAGACACATAGGTGTCCTTCCAGTTTCCAGAGATAGATGTCAGGCAGAGAGCACTCAATATATATAGTATAGTTGCTGTGGTTGTGATGACAGAATGAGAGCTCATGTGATGTGTTGATTTATGTGATGTGCATTATATTTATTTTAATCGAGACTTTTATATGTTTTGACCTGGATATCTAGTTTTGGTTTTAGTATGGTTTTCTATAAATGGTTTAAATCCTTAATATTTATAGAAATATTTTTCGGTACTACTAATCATGCAATTGTTTTGAGAATTATACAAAGATTTTTTCAAAAGGGAAATTGGGTAACCTACTGAGCATTCTCGTGCTCACCTCCTACTTCTTCCCATTTTAGGTGTTAACTTATTTTGTGGTAATTATTTTGGTAGCTTGGCAAGCATGTTTGACATATGCTTGCAGTTGTAATCCTCTTCATTAGTTGATTTGTACTCGATATCAATTTCTCTTTTCTAAGTTAAATTTATTTAGTCAATAGTAATATAATTACTGAATAGATGTATGAGGATGATTTTTGTTATTAAATCGAGTACTTAGAAAATAAAATGATTTTATATAAAATTATTTGAACAATGGGCCTTGGGTTTTAATTTGAACTGTTTTATTAAACTTCATGAATTAATAAAAAATTTTAAACTAGTTAATTAGGATTTTCTCTCATCTTAAAATAAAAAATTTACTTAGAAATTTAATATTGGTAGATAATATCATGATTTTATTTTAAATTTGTCTAATCTTCTAATTTACTTACTTTTGAGGACTAAACTTAAATTTTAAGTATTTAAAATTTTCTGAAATCTAGAAATTACTATTCATCACTATTTTCACTTAAAATTACTAAAAGTCACAGCCTTAGATTTTTGTTTGTAACAGTTTTGGTATTAGAGCACGGCTTCAGATCTATCTGAGATCAAGCCTGTGTTAATTTTTAGTGTTTAAAATTTTTTTAGGAATGGTTTTGACAAATACCTCATACAACACTTAGGAACTAGCTAGATAAATTGCTATTACTTCTACTCCTTCCGAGTCCTCTCTTAAACCTCTTCAAGTTGAAATTCTTGTATCCTTGGGATGGTGATTTTCTAGAAATTTTAGTCTCGGATGTGTTAGGTGTGACATGAGACTATCGATTTTCGCTCTTAGCGTAATTCTTCATTTCGAATGAATGTTCATTCTTGTACTTTTCTATCCATTCAGGTTGTAGGTTGCATGAACCTCATAGGTTCTAAGGTAGTAATCTGATATCTTGCGTCTTTATTATTGTGTTTTTACTTCTCTTATGGATTGTCTATGTGTTGTCCCTCAAGTTCTAGTTATTATTTTTGGTTATAACATTTGTTTGTGGTTGTTTTTACTTGAGGATTTCTTCTTATGATGAATTGGTGTTTAGGTGATTGAGACTTTATTTTCTTGGAATTAATATCTTCGTGATCATTTAATTTGAATATCTTATGACTTGGTCCTATGTTTTAGTGTCTGCATTTCGTTAGTTTCACCAAGTTTCATTATTGTAGTTCTTTGGTTGAGAATTCTTGACTTGTTGAGAATTTGGTGGAATTTTAAAAAATAAAAAATCGGGTCATTTGGTTTTGGAACTTTTAGAAATGCCAAGTTGACAATTAGCATTTTGAATGATATAGACCTTGTATTTGACTAAGGTGATATATTTGTTTTCAAAGAAATTATGGACATTTTAAACTTGAGCATTGGTGGGGTAAAAGTGATACACTTTTTCAAAGGATGCATTGTTTTAAATTAAAATGTTACTTTGAGACTGAATTTTACAAAACCACCTAACCTATTTGTATACTAGCAAGATTTTATTTTACGTTTAGAAGTGTTGATTGGACCTTTAGACCAAAGTAATTTGTTTTTAAAAATATATATTCAAAAATCAAAATTTTCAAGTTCCATTTTAAACTTTGGGCTTAGTAGATTACTAAGCATTTTCTAATCCCTACTTAATACTTAATTAGAGATCAAATGAATACTTTTGTAAATTGATTTACAAGTTTGACTACTCGGAAAACTTCGGTGTAGATTGAAAATAAATTTAGGGGAAAATTTTTAGCTTCACGCGTATGTTTGAAGGTTTATACCTGTGATTTTTGTAGAATATATTGCTTGGAGAATAGAAATTGATATGACTACTTGGGTTATAAAAAAATCCTTGTTTGGTGAAAACGTTTGAATTGAGAATTTTAATTTAAATTCTGTGAAGTTTGTCACTTATGTCTTGTGCGCTTGATAATGCAAATTGCATGTCTCTTCTAAAATTTTCCTTGATGTGGTTTACCTTATTGGTTAATGCATGGTTCCTTGGTATTTGTTGGATTGTTTAGTATAATAATTCATATTGACTTGATTTTTCACGGCGTGAACAAGTTATATTAGATTATACAGGACTTGTTTTAATTGGACTTTGAGCATTGTACAATTGGTTTTGACCAGTCTCCCCAGTGTTGAGAAGAGTTGGGAGGAGAATGACATTTAGATTTTCAAAGCGGTAAAAGCAATGAGTTATATGCCTTGGTTTTACATTTGATAAGTTTTGAATTATATGCATTGTCTTTAAGTTCAGCAAGCCTTGAGTGGAGCATGTTAGTATGTGATATTCTTCTTAAAAATTTGATTCTAGCTTTCCAGTTTATGGAGTTCATATATATATTAATTTGTTTGTCATGCCTAGTATAAATCTCCATTAACTATTAATGTTTATTTTGAAAAGTTAAATGAGAATTGGAGTTTGTTGTACCTATCTTGAGAAAATATTTTGATAATATTTCACACTTTAATATTTTCTAAACTACTAAATTTTTTTTTCCTTAAAAAAAAAAAGAGAATAAGGTGTGAACTTTCAAACTTTTTGAGAAACTTGTTTAATTACTTTGGATAATATTTTGGAATTCTATAAAAATGCTAATTTGAGTTTAGTTGTGATATGGACTGAGGCCAAAATTCCTTACTATTTTTGTAAAGAAAATCGACCATGGTAATTTAAATATGGCCTTATTTAATATTTTATCAAGTATGTGCGGTTTACGTGATAAATATCGGTTTTGTTAGTTATGTGGAACAAACTAATATCTTTTTCATGCATTCCATGTTTGTTTTACTAAATGGTTACTATGTATAACTTAACTTTATAGATTGATGCTTGAGACTATTAGGGATTTTCATCATATATGCATGGAATGAGACTTTTGCTAAATGTTGATGTCGAGTTGGATTTAAATCCCTTATTTTGTTTAACTTATATATTGCATGGATATTGTTATATGACAAATAGTAATTAGATTGAGACTACTCATGGATTTTACTTAGAGTCATTGGACTCTACCTCTATGTTGTGAAAGGGTACTCAAAGTTCAAGTTTGGTTTACCTTTGGCCAAGGAGAAACCATATCGTGAACTAGTATAGTATTCCTACACCCCAACACTTTTTAAAAAAAAAAGGGTTTTCACAATTGTTTTTATTTAAAATTGAAGTGAGGTTGCATAGGAGACAGACATCACTCAGAATGGTACCAGACAACCTATCCTATTAGAGCCTTATTTCTGGGGCATTAAGTATGGATTTCAATTATCATGTGCATATTTATAGTATATTGGATTACATTCATGGAGTTTTTCTTTATATCAAAGACTTGTAGAGTCTTTAGATCAACATTGTTTTGGTTTTCTCTAATGAGATTTTACACTGGATAAGAGATTTGAAATACTTTGAAACTTCTCAAGTTTGGATGCTTGCATTTGAGATTGAAGTTTGCACTAATATTTTATATTGATAATTTCTTATTTGGGTATTCTAGTCTTGTCCTTAACTAGAAGTGATTTGTCTTTGGTGTTATTCCTCGCTCTAATCAGAGATCAGAAATGGTTGTGAATTATTGAACTCCCTTTTTAACTTTCGACCTCTAAACGCATTCGTCTTGTGTGGTGTAATACAAGGATACTTGTACTTCATTTTAAATTATATTCAATTACGTTCTGTGCGTATAAAAGAGACTCTTGTTAGAGTTATTGACTCAAAGATTGTCTAAGACTGGGAACTAATTGTAGACGAATGGGTATGTCCTAGAAGATTGTTGATCTGGTATGATCAGAGGGACGGTATTCTTATATCTGATATTTGATCTGTTGTTTTAGTTTGGTGCCATACAATCAGTATTTAGAGTCATGTGTTCTCAACTTCTAATCATAGGTATCATTATCTTTTCATCACTCATATACTTGAGGTTGTCGTTTCTAACCATAGGTGTTGAGAATCTTGTACCTATTGTTGAGCTATCTTATAATTCAGTGTCTCTTCGTGTATATCCTTATACCACACCATTGTGAGTTTGGTATGTTGGCGGGATTCTAATGTCAAGTGAGGAGTGTCTATTTCATATACTTTCATTAACTCGTGTTCGGCTTACTACTCATATTTTCTATAGTCGAGCATTCATTAAGCTTCCAGTGACTATTTCTTACGATCTTGCTTATACTCTCGGTCTGTACTTAAAATTTGGGAAGAAATTTTTATAAGGAAGGGAAAATGTAACATCCTAATTTTTTTAAGGGTAATATGGTCTTTTGACCAGATTTTTTTTTCAAAAAAAAAATAATTAAATATATATATATACGTTACACTCTTTCTCTCTCCCATTCGTCCCCCCTCATGATAACTCACTCTCTCTCACCTCCCTCTCGTTCTCTCAGCCAAAAGAGGACCAAAGAGCACCGGCACCACCTCGCCCATCGTCTGGCCAGATTTGTCACTGGCGAGCTCCACTCGTGTCGCAAGGAAGCTATGCCGCCCACCCCTGGTCACCGTCGAGAGCCACATTGCCAGAAAACACCATTTTTGGCCGTTTGGAAGTTTTCATCACTGGCGATAATTCCGACCGTTTCAAGTCACGTTCTTGGGCTCAATGGGTTTGTACTATTGAGAAGAACCTCAAGGTATATATTTCACGATCCCGTTTTACTCAAAGTTGCCATTTTTGGGTGTTTTTGAGTTTCGAATTTTAGTTTTTAATCCGACTATTAGATTTCGTTGTTGTTGTCATTTTTGGAATGTACTCAGAAAATAGAGAAGTTTAATATATATATTGACTATATTTAGTGATTGGAACGAAAATCAATATCTAACAGCTTAGATTTTGTCTAGTTTTGTGTGTCACTGGTCTAGTGTCAGTCCAGATCCGAATTAGTCAAGTTATATGTCTAACTTAACTATTTTGGGCAATAAGAATTCAATGAAGATGTCTGTTCATTGATTTAAAGTTTCGTTAAGAAGTTGATATTCCCCAAGTGAGTAATCAAGGGGATAGAATTGGTTCGCGACCCTCCGAATGATCGTCCAATTGACACCTTGAGCATCCAATAGCGTGGTATCGCTATTTGAGTGAGGTAGGGGATTCAATTTCCTTATTTTCTATTATTTTCATTAAAATTGGAATTTATTCTGAAAAATGAAATTTTGTGATTTTATTAAATTGAATTATTTGAATAGTTATTTAAATGAACTAAGAATTTGTGAAACATTGTAGACTACTCTAGATATTTTTACATATGATTTTATGTAAGTTTTATATTTAGAATTTGGTAAAACCATAAAAACTTTATTTTTGGAATTTTTTCTAGTACAAAATAGATTTTTAATTAAAATTCAGAGTATGTCTAGAATGCTAAACTACTACATGGTTGTTTGAGACTCCAGATATTGCACATTTCGTATCTTCAAGCATGAGAGTCGTCTTAGGCATCATGGTATTATAGTAGATAAACCAGTGCACTCGCCTTCGGTGAAAGCCTGTAAACTCGCGCATGGTTTGTTTTTTGACTCTCTCCATTCGGTAGGCGTAGGCATTCGGTGCTCATCCGGTTCGGTAGAATTAGATACATTGGTATCCCTTCGGTTTCCAGAGACAGATGTTAGGCAGAGAGCACTCAATACATGTAGTATAGTTGCTCTGGTCGTGATGAGAGAATGAGAGCTCATGTGATGTGTTGATTTATGTGATGTGCATTATGTTTATTTTAATTAAGACTTTTATATGTTTTGACTTGGAGATCTAGTTTTGGTTTTTAGCATAGTTTTCTGTAAATGGTTTAAATCCTTAATATTTATAGAAATATTTTTCGGTACTACTAACCATGTAGATATTTTGAGAATTATACAAAGTTTTTCTCAAAAGGGAAATTGGGTAAATTATTGAGCATTCTCATGCTCACCCCTTACTCCTTCCCATTTTAGGTGTTGACTTATTTTGTGGAAATTATTCTGATAGCTTAGCAAGTATGTTTGGCATATGTTTGCAATTCTAATCCTCTTCATTGATTGGATTGTACTCGGTATCAATTTCTCTTTCCTAAGTTAAATTTATTTAGCCAAGAGTAATATAATTACTGAGTAGATGTATGAGGATGATTTTTGTTATTAAATCAAGTACTTAGAAAATAAAATTATTTTATATAAAATTATTTAAACAATAGGCCTAGGGTTTTAATTTGAACTATTTTATTAAATTTCATGAATTAATATTTTAAACTAGTTAATTAGGATTTTTTCTCATCTTAAAATGAAAAATTTACTTAGAAATTTAATATTGGTAGAGAATATCGTGATTTTTTTAAAAAAATTTGTTTAGTCTTGTAATTTACTTACTTTTGAGGACTAAATTTAAATTTCAAGTATTTAAATTTTTTTGAAATTTTAGAAATTACTATTCATCGCTATTTTAATTTAAAATTACTAAAAGTCATAGTCTTAAATTTTTTATCGTGACATAATTGAGCGATCACTCGATCTTTGGTATTTATGACTCAATAAAGTGAAGTTGGCACATTACTAGTTATCAAGATTGATTTCAGGAGTACTGCTCATAGTGATCTATATATATCCAAAAAAAAAAAAAAAACGTTAACGTTCTCTTTTTTGTTTTTTAAAAAACGTAACTGAGCAAGACATCAAAGTCTTAGTGGCACATCCCAATAAATTGACACTACTTGCAAAACTCATCCCATTACGTCTCTAAACATGTTAATAAAGAAATTAAAGACGAAACTTCATAATATTTTGAAGAACAAAGAAAAGAAAGTATTGTAAAATCAACATAAAGAAAATCAAATGCCCCGAACAGTACTTTGGATGGCTATCACATAAAACAATACCTCAGGATAACACCATCCCAAAAAAAGACAGCTCTGGTTCCAATATTCCTCCGAACTTCAGAAGAAAAAATAAACTAAATGAATAAAAAAAAATTAAGCTCCACATGCTTTACCAAAAATAAAAATAGACAAAGTAAACAGGTGTTTAACTTCATAGTTTCTTCAATAGTTCAATGGCCTCAATTCAAATTTAAGAGCTATAAAGTCATTATATATATATATATATA
>JXTB01000003.1:3139464-3169056 GCA_002914805.1 Parasponia andersonii
TGCCTTCGCGGTCAGTTCAGCAAATGGTGAAAAGCGAAAGAAAACAGTAAAAATGGCGGAGCATCCTTTATCATTTACTTGGAGGATTACAGCAAACTATCAACTTTACAAATGTACATACTTTGGGGGGAATCCTAATCACTCTACAAATGTACATAGTCGGGGGGGGGGGAGCCTAGTTACCTCCATCTGAGGAAGGGCGGACGTCCCCAGTACTCGGACCGGCTTCGGGGAAGAGTGGCATGGCCGGATTGGATTCGTCACTGGATACGACGACCACGCCGAACCCCTCCCCGAGTGAGGCCTCGGGGCTAGGTTGAATGACCTGGGGCTCCGAAGTTTGACCTGGCGGATGAGCAGCAGGAGTAATCTCCGCAGCACCAGGAGCAGATGTGGAGGGCCCATCCTTTTCCGCAGCGAGCATCTCCAGCACGTCCGCTGAGTATATGATCTTGATCTCATTCTCGAGCTACTGCATATAATGCTTGATGGAATAGTGGTCCCTCTCGACGCCTTTCTGATCGTCGAATTGGTCTGGTGTTACCACCTCGGCATGGTCTTCAAATTCTCTATTCTCCCAGCCGGACCTATAACTCTCTGCAGAAAGAACGTCCACCTGCTTCTGATACCTAATCTTCAACTTCTCCGTATCCGCCAATCTGTCTTTTAGCGCCGCCACCCTGAGTTCCGCCTGTCGCTGCGATAAGTCGAGCAATAAAGAATTAATACCAGCAAGGTCCGCACAATGCTTATGAGATGCCTCCACCCGAGCACCCATCAGATTTTTATGGTCTAGAAAAAGGTGTCGGTTTACCTCGTGGGACCTATCGAGCCTGCGTAGCAAAGCATGGGCTTCAAGTTTGGCCACCGCCTCAGCTTTCCTTGCTTCCTTGGCGTCCTCGACAGCATTGTCTCGAGCGATGAAGGCCAATCCCATCTCTGCCCCCGCGCTCTGAAGCTCTCGTTCTTTGATCCTCAGCTCGACTTGGGCCAACCTGGCAGCTTCGGAATAAGCAACGTTGTCCGCCTCCGCTTGAGCTAATCTCACCGCTAGCTCCTCGCTCCTGGCCTTATCAACGCTCAGGGTGTGCGCCACCGCGCTGCTAACCCTCGCTTCCTCGAGGCCTCGATATGTGTCAAAATCGGACCTCAATTCGGCGAGGGCAGCCTCGCAGCGTTCAGCCAGCGCGGAGCGGGAGCTCAGCTCCTCGATCAGACCCTTGACGCGGTCAGAGTGGAAGGACCGGATGGCGGACAGCTGCGAGTTAAGCAATAAAGAAGAGGGTCGGCATTAGTCGAAGGCATTGAAAAGACAGAAAAGAGCACCCAAATATGACAAACCTGCGCGAGAGTGCGGGTGGTGACTAGCTCGACGTTTTCTGGAGTAAGGGCATCCAGCTCCAGGTCCGTGGCTGAACCACCCCTTTGAGTAGTGCTCACGCCCGGGGAGCGTGGCCCCTCCTCGACGGTCATTGGAATACCCCCTCCATCCGACGGGCGCGCCTCCTCCGAAGCAGGGGCAATTGGGACAGAAGAAGACCCGGGGCCATCAGGAGCGACGCCGAGGACGGGGAGAGGCAGCACACCTCCTCCGGACTGGCTGCAGCGTGCTGACCTCTTCCTCCTTATAAGGGTCAGCGTCGCCCCGTCGTCGTCGCTATCAGACGAGAGGACGACCCTGCCCCTCTTCGCCACCCCGACCTCTTCCGCATCTGATGAACCGACCTCGTGTTGCTGTTTCGCGGGGACCGGAGGAGGAGAGGAGAGCCTGGATTTCAATCTCGGAGCTCCCTCGCTGAGATCGGCGATCTCTCCGCCGGGGCTAGCGGCACTCGATTTTGAGCAAGAGTCGGGGATGGGGGAGGTCACTGCTGCAGACCCCTCGGTCAGACCGGGCGTCGCCATCGTTTCCCCGCGCGAGGCCAGAAAAGCAGGAGGCACCCCAGCTGGAGACCCACCGGCGTCGGGACGAGGAACCGCTGACTCAGTCCCCTTCGTATGCACCGCAAGACGTCGACCAGCAGGTGCCTTTGCTTGAGCTCTCGAAGCCGCAGCTTTCCCTTTGATGGGAGGAGTGCCGACGGATGGGCCCGTCTCAGAGCCTGTGGAAAATAGACGACGAATTTAGTCTACAGTTACAGTGCGACCCATGAAGATTCAAAGACTTAAAAAACAAACTTACCCTTAACCCTTTTGGGGGCGGCGCTTTCTTCCTCGCGGAGCCTGACGCACTCCGCAGCAACCAGCCTCACGGCCTCCTCAAGTTCAAGGTTTGACGGCGCTACTAGGTCGTTGGTGCCCGCCAGCTGGCTCGAGGCCGTAACCTGCCGACTTGCCATGGTAATCCGGTCAGCTTCGTCCCGGCGAAATTGGTTCAAGGCGGAGGCATCGAGCCGGCTCCTCAGATGCTTGGTGATGACCCAGGTGTCTAAAGGGAAAGGAAGGTATGAGACCATCCTAGGCATCAGGTTCATCGTGAGGGGGTTGAGAACGGCTTGAATATGCCTGCACTCCCCCGGGGAGCTGAAGATAATGATCCCCTCGAGACCCTTGAGCCGCCCAGCCGACAGACGCTGCTCGAACCTGCTTTCTTCTGCGGAGGCTGCACAGGGCAAAGTAACATGAGAAACGAAACCGTGAGAAAACCCGAATCCAAAGGTCGTAGTCCGATGCTTACTCTGCAGGAAGACTGAGGGGATCTGAAAATATTCCCCGTTTACCCAAGGGGAGCACCACACCCCTCCTACGGCATAAAGCCTGGCGTGAGAGTCCCAAAGTTTGTCCGACCGCGGCAGCCCCCAGAAGATGTGGCGACCGGGCAGCGGCTGGAGATAGAAAGTCGGGTAAGAGCTCTTCTTGGGAATGAGAACAAGTTTGTAGGCGTAGAAGACCACCTCCAGGTCAATGTGCGTATTGTAGATAACGGACAGGACAGAGAGCCCCATCAGAATCATAATCCCGTTGGCATTCAGTTGCATCGGGTGGATCCCCGTCAGGGCAAAAAACTGATGGACTAGAGGGGGAAGGGGGAACCGCAAGCATTCCAGATGCTTCCTGTCCAAAACAATGGAACCTTCGGGGGCGCAGGGCCGAAGGTACCAATCTGCGGGGCCTTTAACCCTTTGAAGCGTCACTCCTCCGGGGAAGCAGAGCTGCCTCCTTAATGAGTCCAACTCTGAATCCTTAATAGATTGCAATTCCTGATTTTGATTCGAAGCCATCGTTCCAAAAGACAACTGAGAGGGTAAAAGTTTTTGGAAGAAAGGGAGGCAGAAATCTCGAGATGTTGAGAGATTGGGGTGATTAAAAATTTTTGATGTTGAGAGATTGGTGTGATTAAAATTTTTTGGTAAAACAGCAGATAAGCACAGTAGCGGTCTTTAAAGAAGGGGAGTCGGAAAGTTTTTCTGGAAACCGAACAGTCAATAATTACAAATTTCAAACAGATCTCACAAACGAGAGATGACGTATCGCCGCATCGAGAAAGGGGGGCCATGTGCGTCCCGCAGGTTGGAGAAGCGAGAAGACAGTTTCCCCACTTGATAGATATGAATCTATCAAATAGGGAAATGGGGGCAGTTGTGGGGCCTATTCCTGAACCTTGAACCACGAGAAGGGCCACGCGGATCGCACGTGATCTCGCCATCGGCCTTTGGGTCTTCCGAATTTAAGGCAGAATCCACCACTGATCCCAAACGGTTCAGTCAGTCAGACCCCAACCACGACAGCTAGCGGTCTGAGGCCCCAAGGGTCTGCTGTCTAGGAACAGCGATCCTTACCTCAACAGTCGTAGGGGTCAGAAGCCCCAAGGGTCTTCAAACTGGATATGATGGAAGGCAGCCCCACGGCTCCAGACCCGGACAGAGCATTTAATGCGTTTCTGGGTAGGTGCGCGCGCAGGGACAAGCCGTCCTGACAGAACGACGATGTGCCTAAATCTCGCTCCTGACAGATTGAAGCCATAGGAGGCGGCGAAAATCAGGCCACGGTAGCACAGAAGAGGTCACAGAAATCTCGGCCCGTGATGGTGAAAAAAGATCTGGAGGTGAAAGGTACTCATGATTATTTTTTCCAAAGATAGAGAACCATACAGTTCACTATCAGAGGACTACATATATTGAAGCTATGCGTTCCTAAGAAAGGAGGTTCGCACAAAAAAACACTTGTAAAGAAAAAACAGTCTGAGAGCAGAAGAAAAAAGAAGAAAACACGACAAAGAGATAGATATTGAGACTGATATATTTTTCTCCTTGCTACCAAAACGCAAAGAAAAAACCACTGACTTAAGCATCGGAGAGTCTTTGCAGGTAGCCACCCCTGCCTCTCCGATCCTGCTTGGAGTTCAGAGAGTTTTGAGACAGCAAGGACACGTGAACAGTTGGAGAATCCAGCATCAGCAGTTCAAGATACGTGGACGACTGGTGAGAAACCGCTCCAACATGTATCTTCCATCAAAAAAAAAAAAAAAGTAACACGTATCTTCATTAAGCATTTCCTGTTTCTCCTATAGATTATTGAAGGCATGTTTGTCAAATTGCCATAATATAGTGTACACCAATATAATACAACGAATGTTCCTATAAGAACATAGTAAGGCACATGGCTCATGTTCCTCTCATTGTTTACATTGATATGGACCACTTCATTGCAAAATTTCCGGAGGGAAAGTCCACAAACACTTAACTATGGCAAGTTCAACAAATTTTGTATATTTTCAATATTTAATTTTTGCGCACGTATTTAAAAGGAAATAGAAGTTCTAAATCCAAATAGTCGTCTATTTTTAGGTATATACGAAAAAGAGTTCTCAAATTAAGTAACATTAAAACGATTCAAGGCTTTGCTATCACGTAAGTTGCTTAATCAGTTTATGAAAACAAATGGTAAGATTATATGGTTCATGTAAACAATTCTTCCATCTTTTTCCTTTGATTAAGATTAGCAACATATATAACTCTTAAATTCAACCTACGAATTAAGAAGCTAAACCTTTTTTCCCTTCCAATTTTACCCTTCATGGTTGCATACTCAAAGCCCACCAATAACTTACACCAACTCTATTATTGATGTCTAAATATGTAACTTCATTTTTGTTAACTACAATTCTTCATTTCTTGTTATGGCAAAAGAAATTTCTCTACAAATTTATGGGGGGGGGGGGAAGAACTAAGGTTTCTTAATTGGATAACATCCATAAAAGAAGTTGTCCCCATGATCCACTATATCCACAACATCTTCTTACCGAGACTGAACTTTCACCTTTTGATAACTACCACATGATATCACGTCCCATTTGGATGGATACAGATCATCTCATAAAATAAAGTGCTTTCTTGGTTTTCCTGCTACACTCTTTTGTCTCTTCTACCAGGGAGAGAGAGAGAGAGAGATTTAAAAAAAACTTAGACAAGATCACAGATGTTTCTCATAGTCGCAACACCTTATCTCATCTTTACTCAAAATATAATCTCTCTGTCTTTTCTCTGAATTTTATTTTATTTTTATTTATTTATAAAAACCCCCATGAATCTACTTTCTCTGATCTTAATGCCCATGTGGGCATTCATAATTGCCACTTTGTTCTCACTCATTATTGATGCAACACCAGCTGAGTCTACTCTTTCCAACATTTCTGGTCATGTTCCTCTTGCTAAGGAAGAACAACCCATTTCTCAGTTTTCTCCAATGGATGCTGAATCTTCAGGTATTTCCACATTAGTCCAAGGTTCTTATTTTGTTTCAACTTTTTTATGGTATTTAGACATTTTCTCAAAGGTTGTTGGTTCCATCATTTCAAATCCAGATTCTCTAACTGAAACTCACTTCTTAAAACCAAAGGAAATCTTAGATAGTTAATTGTACTCAGAAAAAAGAAATTAAACCAGCAAAAAAGGGTCAACTCTGGTGTACATTTCAACTTGGGTTGAGATTTGTTGAGACTACTTTGAATTCCTCACCAAAATTGCCCATATATTTGGTTTTCACATTCGAAATCAAACATTTTAATATAGAAAATGGCTTTTCTTTGTTACAACAGGAAAGCCAGAGGTTAGAGTAGTGCACCATCAAGATTTGAACAAGAATATTCTTGTAGCTCTCATTGTTGCTTCCACTGTACTTGGTGGACTCTTGCTGTTGCTCTCTTGTTTCTGGATTTTTAGACATAAAAAGTTGAGAGACTCAAATGGGAAGAGCCAAAAGAAAATGGGTGTGTATCCTCTTCCTTACAGTACATTCATTTTTACTTAATTAAGTTATTGAATAACCAGGATTATTAACCTTGTTTACCTTCATTTTCTTTTTCTTTTTTTTCCGTTGTATTTTAATCAATTAGAAGAGGCTGCAAAAGGGATATCATTGAATCCATCAATGGTGGGATTTACTTCCTCCAGGATGGGACGTAAAAAGGCTTCGGTGGCTATTTTCGATTATCAATCGTTGGAAGCTGCAACAAACAAGTACAGTAGCAGTAATGTTTTGAGTGAGGATGGTTCTGGGATTGTTTACAAAGCTCGTTTAGATGAGAAACTTCTTGTTGCTGTGAAAAAAGTAGACATTACGGGCCCAGATGCCGAAAGAAAATTCGATGTAATCTTTTCGTATCTGATAGTGAACTGGTTTTTTGCTTGGATTTCCTGGAATTTTTTCCCCCTTATCTCTGCCATGTTTCCTCATTAATCTTCACTTTCGCACTGCAGAATGAGGTGAACTGGCTGAGCAAAATTTGGCATCAGAACATTATCAAACTTTTAGGTTACTGCATTCATGGAAAAACAAGGTTACTTGTCTATGAAATGATGCAGAATGGATCATTAGAAACTCAATTACATGGTAAGATATTTCGGTTTTCATTAACCAAAAACTAGAAGCTTGAATTGAAAGAAAAAGCTTTAACTGTATATTGACCCTTGTTTGCAATAATGTTTGATCAATTGAGTAGGACCTACTCAGGGATCAGCTCTGACTTGGCATCTCAGGCTGAAAATTGCTGTTGATGTTGCCAGGTAAGTGTAGCTCAAACTCCTCTATCCATTTTTCCCTCTTGTTTAGTGTGCACTGACTTGCTTGGAACCACCATTGTTGATGATGTTAGGGGATTGGAATATCTTCACGAGCACTGTAATCCTCCTGTGGTACATAGAGATCTACAATTGTCTAACATTCTTCTGAATTCTGATTTTTGTGCGAAGGTGAGATCTATCTCGTAACCCGTTTGATGGCTGATTTTGGAAGATTTTGCTTTTCCTTATTTGAATTTTCTCCTTGATCTAGCTTTCTCATTTTGGAGTTGCTGTAACTTCTGGGATTGAAAACAAGGACAACACAGAAGTGTCAGAAACTTCAGCATATGTAGCTCCAGAGTACATTTTGGATGGTATGTGGCTATTGCATGTATACCCCTACTACGAAGCATTTTCCTTTGTCCATTTTGTTTCACTTGCTTTCTTTCTCTTCTGTCTTTTCTCAAATCAGTTAGCATTTATTGATTTTGAATATTATCTGCGATTGTCAAGAAGAAAAATAAAATTTCACTTAGCTGAGATTTCTAAGATTCAAGCCTAGCATGTTAAATTTGTCCTGGTGGTCCCATGGAGTGTATTCTGAATTGACTTTGTACAAATTCATAAACACATAATTCAGTTTTTCTTATGTTAGAAGTATGGTGTCAGTTGAGAGGCCTTAAAATATCATCTCCATCCAGTTTTGAGCTTCTAAGACACATAGAATAACTCTGGAGAAGCGATGACAGTTTATTCTAACTTTCCAGGCAAACTAACTGATAAAAGTGATGTCTATGCTTTTGGAATCGTTCTTTTTGAACTTCTTATGGGAAGAAAACTTATGGAATATAAGGCAACATCTGAGAACCAGTCTCTAGTCAAAAGGGTAAACATCATCCCGAGCCCCAAACTCATGGCCCTCTTTTGAGTTACGAATTTTCAGAACATAATTTCTAACAATTGCTGGTCAACTTGCAGGCTATGCCTCAGCTCACTGACAGAACAAGACTTCCAAACGTTGTGGATCCAGTGATTAAAAACGCCATGGATTTGAAACACCTCTATCAGGTTCTTTGCTAGAAAAAGTTTACTGTCTTAGCACTAGTCAACAGTTTTTCGGATACTAGGTGCTAAATGTCGAAGTTAATGTGGCATGGAACAGGTTGCTGCTGTGGCAGTTCTGTGTGTGCAACCAGAACCAAGTTACAGGCCGTTGATAACAGATGTGCTACACTCACTTATTCCTCTCGTGCCTGTCGAGCTTGGAGGATCGCTCAGAGTAACCGAGCCACCGTCTTCTGCCGGGCCCAAGCCTTCTGATCAGTGATTCAGAAACCTTAAATATGTATTCGTTATGTATGTTTTATTCCCACACAAGCCACAGAACAATAGAATATACATTGTAATTGCTTTAAGAGGGTACATCGCTGTAGTGGTTAGACACTGGAAACTTGGATTCTGTTAAAGAAAATTTGAAATTTATGATAGACACTTTTTTTTTCTTTTTTTTTTTCAGTTGTAAAATGAAGTAAAATTAACTAAGTTGTTCCAACAATATCAAAAAAATTCTCAGTTCTCCAATATTCGGATTGTAAATAATAACGACAGTATCTACTCTCTTATTTTATTTTTTAGAAACTTTTGTATTCATGAGATCTAAAGCCTGAACTGAATCGACAGTTTTATAAATTTACTAAATTGAATAAAGTATTTTCGTAACTCTCGATGTTGTGAGTTGTCCTGAGTGCTTTAAATATGCTTTGCAAGAAGAAATTTATGCAGGAAGATTAGAGACATGTACGGTTTCCGGTAAGAGGGAGAACATCTGACGTCTCAATACAACGCCCAAGTTGCACGAAAGTATAGTTTAAAAGTACTATCAAACTAATATTTTCGGTGAGACCAAATGTGATTCAATAAATAATATAAAGATAAAAAATAAAAGACAAAAGAGTCTTTGATTAGTAGATATTATTTTGGGATATGTTGGTAATTCTATTAGATTCTTTAAGAAATTCTAAGAGTAATAATTTACTCAGTTTATACATAAGTTTTATAGAGGACAAAAAAAAGAAGAGAGAAAGAGAGAAGGCTATGCACGTTTAAGAAGAGGAAGATGAAGAGATCATTGTCATGGATTGTTGAGACTCACTCTTAAGGTAATAAAATTTTTATCAATTAAATTTTATGTCTTAGTTTGATTTCGGGATTGAGATTGAATATTTAGAGTTAGGGTTTTGAATCGCTCATAAATTATTTATGAAATATGGGGATGAATTTGATAAAGGAAGAAGCATATTGATATTAGGATTCAAACAAGACAAATTTTATGTGATTTAGATGTCTGAATTATTGAGTTTTGGCCTAAGATGTAAAAATATAGAAGAAGTTCTGACTAGCTTTTCAATGAGTTTTACTCGTCTGAATGAGTCATATTTGGTATGGTTGGAAAACTTCTCGAATTGCTTTCTAACGGTATATAATTTGTTAAAAATAGACTTGTAACCAAAGAGTTATAGCTAATTAAATTGAGTACTACAAATCTAGAAAAAAAAATATATATGAAATTTTAGTTACTTTTAGCAAAACGACGCTATGATTTGTCTGACTACACAAGGTTTATTTATGGACCCTATAGCCATATTCTTGGTACTTTTAGGTCCCCATGACTTATAGAATATGTCCTCTAAGTTTGGTGTTTTTTTAGAGAGAGATTAGAATTATTAAGAATCGTGAAAAATTAACATTGTTAGGAATAACTATAGAATTAATTATAAAAGATGCATTGGCAGCAAGTAGTCAATATTTTTGGTATAATTAAATTATGATTTTATTATTATGATACTTATATATGATTTGTATAAGAATAGGTGTTTGAGAGGTTATGTTAATTATTTTGGTTAAATAGGCAAAGCAAACGACGTAAGTAATTTTTGATCTTTTCTAACAGTTTTCCCTTCTAAAAGCTAAATATTTTATTGTTTTATTATTTCTAATAGAGTCATGTTTACAAGGTGTATTCTTTAAAATATGATTTCAATTAAAAATATATTTTCATAATAAGATTATTTATTAAAAAAATCTGTTTTATTGAAATAATGTAATTTTTGTGAAAATAGTATGATTCTATATTTTATACAAAATTATGGATCAGGTATATGAATGACTATTGAAAATAATTACAAGAAATTTGTTTTGGAATGACTACAATATTATGATGAGATGAAAGTAAATTTTTTATGATTTGTTATTGTAAATAAGTGTTTTGAAACTCTCTTCAGTGACTATACAATGTAGACTCATTCCACATGGGTTATATATAGACAGTACATACTGAATGTGGACCTAACTACAGGGATTAAATGTAATAAATGTGGACCTAACTACATGGTTTAAATATAATAAATGTGGATCTAGCTATGTAGGTCAAATATTGTCACAACCTAAAACTCGGGCTAGTAACAGAAGGGAAATTTCGCAAGGATGAGAATTCCTTGATTTATTTGAAATGACTAAAAAGCTTTAATTTTATAAAATAGTCCACTTTAAATAAAGTAAAATATTTGGAATTCCATCCCGTGAACTTCTCTCACAGTTTGTATACACCATTAAACATAAATCGAATAAATACTAAAAAGAACGTAAACCAAATATATGTTCAAACATCATCATTATTCAGGTCAGAATAGACATCAGAATAGCATACATGAGTTCACAGACAAAATAGAAAGTAGTAATCTTGGTTCAATGCTAAAACAAAACTCAAACAATCTAAACACCACAACAATATACTTCAAGCATTACCAAGATAACGAACTACAATCCTGTTGGCCTCTTACTCCTCTTGATCTCCAAGATCGCACTGGACACCACTTGAGAAAAGGAGGAAGGGATTGAGTATAAAATGCCCAGTAGGAAGAACAATTACCTCGATCGAAAATATTTTAGTGATAGAAAGCTCCTGCATAGTTAGTTTAAATCTAATACATATATATATTTATGATAATCCAAAACTGGAAATCATCACGTATATGTATAAACAAATCAGTATAATCAAAACTACTCAATTCAGATACACATAACACAAATCAACCCATACCCATGAGCTCACATCCTCTCATCTATGGAAACCTAGGATGATGGTACTAAGTGTACCTAATAGCCTGCCTGATACCTAAGTCCATACCCGGAGGGGACATCTATGTGTCGCCTACTAAACCTGGAGGGATAACCGAATTACCTACGCCTGCCAAATAGAGAGGTAATCAGAAGTAACAAAATCTCGCACGAGTTGACGGACTCTACACCGACGGTGGGGCGTGCAGCGCCACACTGTAAACCTACGATACTAACACAGTGCTCATGTATGATCCTATGACACGTGCAACACAGAACTGAAGTGTGAAAATAATCGTACTCTAGTTTTTCAATAAAATAAGTATATTAGGTTTTTATAGAAAAACGGGCACCACAACAACCCTATTTTTGATATACCCAAAATAACCTGCACTTAGAAAATTCCCAGAGTAATATAGTATATATATATATATATATATATATATATATATATATATATATATATATATATCATACCATCACAGTCCACCACATATGTTCAAGAAAACCAAAAATTACATTTGTTCTTATATGTTGCAGAAAATAAGTTTTATTTAAAAATAATATAAAACGAAAGTAACCGAATCCCTATCTCACAAGAATAGTGATACCACGCTATTGAATCCTTAAGGTTCCGTCGATAATCATCCGGAGGGTCGGAAACCAATTCCAAGCCCTCGATTGTCCTCTTACAAAAAAATCAACTTCTCAACGGAGCTTCAATTTCACAAACAGACTTCTTCACTAAATTCCTAGTACCCAAAATAACTAGGTTAGACATATAACTTGTCCAATTCGGGTTCGGGCCTACACCGGGCCGGTGGCACGTAAAATCGAGGCAAATTTTAGCCGTCCGATTTTGACTTTCGTGCTGATCATCAAACATAGGCTATATATCAAACTTCCCTATTTTTTGAGTACAATCCAAAAATAACAACAAAAACACAACCGGATCAAAAAGTCAACTTAAGCTCAAAATATTCCAAAAATAGCAACTTTTGATTTGGACATTATGGGTTTAAAATATATATACTTTGAGCTTCCTCTCGACGAGACGAATCCAACAAGCCCGGTTAGAGGTCAAATGGTGGCCGGAATCGTCGCCTATGACGAAAAATCCGAAATGGCCGAAAATGGCATTTTCCGGCGAGCAGGCCTCGGCAACAACTGGTGACGGTCGGCATAGCTTCTTGGCAACACGGTGAGCTCGCGCTGGGTGGTTGGAAGGCCGAACAACAACCTGGGCGACGACGCGGCCCTCGCCAGTCCTTCAGCCGAGAGTGAGCAGAGAGAGAGAGAGTGTCGGGAAAGGGAACCCACGTGAGTTGAAATATATGGGACTGTGCAAATTTTTAAAAATTTGCACTATAGTCCTCGGTTCCCAAACTCTATCAATTAAATCCTCGAAATTAATTACAATTTAGTCTTTCTGCACAAAATTTTTGCAAATTAACTCACCCAATAAAATACCTGAAAATTGGTATAATGTCCAAATTACCCTCCCATAAATTCGGATTTTTACAAATAGTAAATGTGGACCTAGCTACAGGGGTTAAGTGTAGTAAATGTGGACCTAGTCACAAGGGTTAAATGTGGTCATAGTCACCAAAAACTATTGAGAAGAATTTTGAAAATGTTATTGATTATGAAATAAGAATAAAATGTCAGATTTTGAAAACTTACTTTATATTTTTGTTAAAGTGACTTTCTAAATAATCTCATTTGATTATCTTGAAGATTATTATACTTTGAAATTGGATTTGAAAGATTGCATTTAACCTTTTCAACAGATATATACTTGATCCAGCTAGTTAAGGTTATTAGTTATTTACTGAGCAATTAAGCTTATTTTTTATTTTTTCCTCCCAGGTATTAAAAATCACCAATTAAGAGGTTTATTAAGAAAGAACTTATATAGATAATTGAGATACATTTGAGTTCATGAATGAAAGATGAAAACTCATTCATTTTTATTAGAAAAACATGAAGACTAGAAAGGTCAATTAGCATAAATTTGTTATATTACAGTATATATTTTGTATAATTAATTTTTTAATATTTAGAAACCTAATAAAATTATTAGGTTGTATATAATTTAGTGATATTTATTAGAATTTAATTATTCTTTATTTTTGTGATTTGTAAATAGATGTCTTGTATATTTGTAAGTATTTGCTTTATAGACATGTGGTATACGTTTTTGGGTGTGGGGCGTGATCCTGCAAGAGTAAGAGCACGAACCATGCTCTTCCCTGCGCGCAAATCCATGTTCAAACCCAGCAAGAATCATCCCAGTTTGGTAAGACGCATCCCAAGACGGTATTAGTAGAAAGTCCACCCACAGAGGAAGACGAACATGCTTCATTCTCATTTCGAACCAAGTGCACCATTCAGGCCCCAGAATAGCAATCTGGGCTCAGTTATATGGGATCAACCCTAATCAATATGTAGCTGATATCTATCACCTAGTTAGATGGATCAATTCTCATAAATGCATAGACAACTAGCATCTAGTCAGTATGATCCTTCTTTATCAATGCGTAAAAAATTAGCGTCTAGTTAGCATGATTAATTCTTATCAATGCATAAACAACTAGCACATAGTCAGTAAGATCAATCTACATTAATTCTAGACAAGTAGCAACTTGTCAACGGAGATTGATCCTCTTCCATGCACTGAATTAGTAGAAATCAACACTCATCAATGCAATGACAACTATCACCCGAGATCAGTCCTCGTCTTTACAATTAAGTGATTATTAACTCATGGAGCATCTAGCTTCCCTATAAATACCACATCTAACATACTTCTCTCTACCAAAACAGCACCAATTCGCCTCTATGCTTGATCCCAAAATCAATGACTAAAACACAAACAAGAGACAATGTTTATGCGAAATTTTGCATCATGACATTCGATTTCCCTTGTTATTCTTTTTATTTTCTTTTGTTCTTTTCGTTATTCGTACTCATTTTCTTGATTCTCCTTTTTTGGTGTTTCTTAATTGGCTTTAGTCTCATGCTTTAAATTTAATCTGAATTTGCAAAACAAACAAACAAGAATTAGCAATGAAACAAAAGCCAACTAAGTACTCACAGAAACAAACACACAATCATGGAGTATCTCGTTAAAGATCTCCCTCTAACAATCTCAATCTTCTTTGTAAAAGTATTAGTACATTCGAAAATAAGGTGAAGTTCGTATATAACACGCATATATAAAAACAGAGTACTCTGTTCAGGAAAAGTGGTCGAGATCGACTTTCTTCGGCAAAAATAGTTGTGTGGTGAGTATTATTGGCGACAAAAATCTCATTTGTTACGTGAAGAAAATATAAATAGATAATCCAAAACTCAACATCACTAACGATATAAACAATGAAATAAATAAAGTATGAAGAAAGATAATGGATGGAGAAGCATATAATCGATTCCAATGGATATTCTCAGCTCTTCCAAGACAAACACCTTCTACTTTAGCGCCTTGTGTCAGAAAAAAACAGAGGAAAACTTTCGATGACATAAAAGTTTCTCCATTTCTCTCTCTTCCTCCATAACTGGAGCTAATAAACTATACCATGGCCTTTTCGAACTGGCTTTGTAGTAACAGCTCAAAGAACCTCGTCGTCAAAATAGTTTACCCCGGCGGTCACGTGGAGCTACATGACAGACCAGTACTCGCCTCCGAGAT
Organism: Parasponia andersonii; assembly: GCA_002914805.1. Lineage (NCBI taxonomy): Eukaryota > Viridiplantae > Streptophyta > Magnoliopsida > Rosales > Cannabaceae > Trema > Trema andersonii. The sequence goes on from JXTB01000003.1 coordinate 3,154,273, forward strand.
CATGCTTCGGAATCCACGGTGCGCCGTGGCTCACCCGCAAGTGTTTCAGCAGCCATGGGCGACGGTCCCCCCCGAGACCATGCTGATGCTCGGCGAGAAATTCTACGTAGTACCCATTAACACTGTTCGAAAGCTCCAACGATTCTCGTTGAAGTACTCTCCAGTTCGCCGTCGCCAAACGAGTTCTTCAAGCTCGGACGAGGAGTACTACTCCGTTGAACGGGAACATAGCGCTGACTCGGCTATGGATTTGGACAAGGAAGAAGGATCTTTTTGGGATTTCAAGTATTGCTTCTTTTGGGTGGCTAAGGCGAAAGGAAACGGCGGCGTTTCGAGGGAGGAAAGGAGATCAATCCTCACGAGGAGGAAGAGAACTAATAATACAAGTTCCACAACGTCAAATGGGATGACCAGAGGTTCTCCTAAGCGTTTTGCCTCTCTTGACCGTAATTGGCAGCCAAGTTTGGAGAGCATCACTGAGGAATGAAGTCAAGTCACATATAGCCTAATGTTTTCTTTTAATTCTTACAAATATGTGTATATAATGTATAGTGATGGACAAAAATATACAAAAGTATATTATGGAGGTTCTTTTTGTGTGGAAATCTCTCTTGTTTGTTTTGTAAGAATTTTCCTAATATGAGAAAACTTAATTTGCATAGACATTAATCCAAAATGAAATTTCATGATTTTTTTTTTTTCACGAATAGATTAAGAACGTATTTTGTTCATGAAGTCTTGGTTAGACCAAACTGTATGTTTCTTGTTTTTCTCGAAAGAGTAATAGAATTCTAGTTGTATACAGTAACATTATATAGATGGTTATTAGGTGGACCACTCAGTTTTATTATTATCTTTGGGGACCACTTATTACAGTTGGTTGGTTAATTGGGTTACTTGGATACCTTTTTACTCTAGAATCTACTGATTGTAACACCTGTCATCTCGAATCCGTTTAAACGATTATCAACCAGTGTACTTGGCAACCGTATAAGTAGGTTCCTAGGTTCCATTTTGCATATGAAAGATACACAGACGAAAATGGAGAACAATTACTCAAATCCCAAAAGTACCATTGTTAGCCTCAGCGAGGTTCCTCCTTTAGATCCAAACAATGTCTCCAACCTATCCTCCAAGGTAAAAATCAAACAATCCCTTCTTTTTTCTGTCTGTCTCTAAAACTAGTTAGTCAAATAATTTCTGGGTTTTTTCTGGGTTTTGAAGTTTAAATACAATGAGGCTCGTAAAGCATCAAATTCCACCATAGCCCAAACACTTAATTTGAAGGTTGAAGATGCTTCCCTTGGAAAAATTTCCACTAGGAGGAGGAGGAAGACTAAAACGGACAGAGCCAAAGAGAGTGATTCAAAAAGTGAAGGTACAGATATATGAAGCATTTAACAGTGCAATAGGAGGTACAGAAATCTTGATACACTTCATTTTTTTCATCAATTTTAGTTGAAGAGATTTTAGACCCTGTTGTTGTAAAGTTGTGGTTATGTCATTCAATCTGAGCCGAAAAGAACGTGCTTGTTAAAATGACTTCTACGCCCCTCTTATAATGTGATATGAATAGATAAAAGATAAAAAATTTCTCCTTTTGTTTAAGCACTCATTGGTCCAAATCTTAACCAAAAATAGGTTGTGAAAGGCGGCCAAAATCAATGCTGCACGAGATATGTGCTGCGAAAAGATGGAAGCCTCCTTTATTTGAGTGCTGCGAGGAGGGAGGTCCTAGCCACATGAAGTTGTAAGCTCAACATTAGCTAGTTATGTTCTCTACTTTCAAATAGGCCTTTCTTTGTTTCGGTTTTATAGTGATAACTTGTCAAGAAAATTACTCTAAGGGCTATGCTGTTCTAAATTGATTAAACCACAAACTCTACAGGTTCACATTCAAGGTAATCATTGAGGTTAAAGATAAAGATGCCTCAAGTACTAGTACTATCGTGGAATGTTTCAGTGCTCCTCAGGGGAGAAAGAAGACTGCGGCAGACCATGCAGCTGAAGGAGCCTTATGGTACTTAAAGCATCTCGGTTAAAGCATCTTGGATCGTCATTGATAGCTACCTAAAAGAAAGAATGTAGAGATTCTAATTGTGTGGTCGATTTGGCGAAAAATGTAATTAGAAATATTATTAATGAAAGAAGAAAGAGAGCACATTAAGTTCATATTTACCTTCTCTATTCAGTCATTTGTTGTGTTACCGTTTACTGCATACCTTGTCAAGTGTTAATCTGCATAAGGAGCCTACTGGTTTTTCATGCCTGGCGACATTTGTCGAAACATCCGGAAAATAAAACATGGTCTACATTACTCAGAAACAGGATTGTGCAGAAGCCAAAATAGAGAATTATCATTGAAAATGTATAAAATAAATAAGATAACACATGCAAAGTAGCAGAGTTATTCCTTCAGATCTCCTTCTCCGACCTTGGATTGCCTTGAGCAATCACACTCGGTCGGATTATTCCCAACCCTTTGCAATTTTACCATTTATAAAAGCCATATAAGAAAATAGAAAAAGAGCCAAAGCTCTACATTTTCCAAATTCCAAGTTCTGTTTCTTTCCTCTTTCTCTCTCGATCATCTGTTTGCCAAGAAAAAAAAAAAAAAATTAGTAGTATACGCCGCTCAAACAGTGTAGTGTTGCTGAATGGTCTCGATGTCAAGCCCCTTGAGTTTGACAACTGATTCAACATGCCCTTTGAGTGTATGAAGCTCCCTTAACCTGAAAATCCCACCCCCCAAAAAAAAAGAAAGTGTGACTTTTAAGTATGATATGTGACGATGAATTTTTTGATAGCAAAAATTCAGACTTATTTTACAGTGATCACGACCTTGCGACTTCAGCTCGCTTTTTAGCTTGTTCAGCAATTTCAGACAATTCCCTGTAGTTGTTCTTATTATCATTCAAGAGATCTGTTGTTTGAGGACTCTGCAGGCCATGAAGGGTACGTTGAGCCAATGCCCATTGAGCTTCCCTCTCTCCTCTTCCATAATTACTCTTTGTGGTGAAAGCAGTCTACATATGGCAGCGGAGTAAAATCAGTAAGAAGACCCGGAAAAAAATAGGACCAGAAACCATTTCTGGGTATCTTTAGAAGATAGATTAGGTAGAGGTACCTTATTCTGAAGTAAATTATCCCAGGCCTTGCCACTCAATGCATACCGAATAATGAACTTGAGAATATCCAATGGGAAGTAGAAGATGATGCTGTAGAGCCATATAACACCAGCCCATCCCCACCCGATTCCACGCATTCTGGCAAATTCCCAGTTTGCGTACACGGCTATGAGTGTAGCCACCTTTGACAAAACCATTCAGAGAAACAAAGGAAAAATGTAAGTCACTCGAATGTTCTTGTATGATATGAACTGAAATTTAGAACTTAACATGGTTTCAATTTTCGTTTTCAGAAGTGAAAACTGAGAAGAATGGCGAAATTACCAGTTGTGCTATGAGGAAGGAGGTCATGAGGAAGAAACCAGGGCGTTCAACAAAAGACCAGCTTCGGGACCTTGTCACGAAGATAAGCGCCTGACTCACAATACTAACTTGAAGGTAAATAGCTGCAGTAAGCTCATCTTCGTTGTTCCTAATAGGTTTTAACCCGAATCTATCCTGCAATTGTTCGTCGAAGAAAATTATATCTAGATACTCGAGCAATTATTCTTTTAGTTTCATGATTTGTTATAACGGTTGGTTGATTAGTTTTGGTTCTTACCGTGAAAAAGTCAGAACTCTGAGCAAGCCAGAAGAAAACGACTGTCATGACAGCTAAGTAGGTACCAAGAACTGTGCCAGTGGCAAAGATCTCCCTAAGCTTCCATGAGTCCGGAACAGGAGATGGCTTCACCCTGTCTTTAGAAATAGTCATGATCGTCCCGTCGTTTAGTATGGCAATGATCAGAACCATGAAAGGTGAGAAATCAAACTTCCAGATAAGAGCAAGGAGCAGAAATCCTAGCACGATACGAATAGTTATGGAAACTGCATAAATGGTGTAGTTCTTCATCCTCTGAAAGATGGCTCTGCTTGTCAAAACTGCGCTCACAATCACACTCAACCCCGGCTCAGTCAGGACTATGTCTGATGCACCACGAGCTGCGTCAGTTGCGTCAGCTACCGCAATTCCAATGTCTGCCTTCTTTAGAGCTGGGGCATCGTTCACACCATCTCCAGTCATTCCACATATGTGTTTCCTGTCTTGTAGCCTCTTTACGATTTCATATTTGTGTTCTGTATGTAACTCATTAGTCATTAGTCCAAAAAGCCAAAGAAGAAAATATCAAAACTAATATGTCTATTAGTAGTTCCATTACTCATAAGGGGCTTTTCCAAAATGACTTTTTAAGAGAACCACTGCTTGTGAACTAACTTTTCAAAAAATTTATTTGCAAAATGACATTGGTCGCTTCGAACGACCAGCTTTTAGACAGAGCGAACAAATTGGTCGCTCTGTTTAAAAATAGGAGTCATTTTGCTTTTCTAACGTTGTCATTTTGGCGAACTCCTCTTGCTCATAGTGTAATATGAGTTGTTTTACTAATTACCAGGGAAGACACCAGCAAAGCCATCAGCTTTCTCAATGAGCTCATCAACAGGTAGTCCTGCAATGGACTCATCTTTGCTTTGTCCAAGGAGGGAAGAAGAAGGGTACATATTGGTTCCCATGCCAAGCCTCCGACCAGTCTCCTTCCCGATTGCTAGCTGGTCTCCGGTGATCATCTTGACATTGACACCAAGATTAAGAGCTCGGCGGATAGTCTCTGCACTGTCATGCCTTGGAGGATCAAAGAGAGGCAACAGGCCCACAAACTGCCATGGTCCACCTGCACTTTGCTTGGTTTTTTCTGGCACAGTCTGATAGCAAACAAACTTTTATTAGGCAATATTCAGTCATTCCAGTTGCACTCAAGAAGTAGTACTTAAGTTGCATGAATCAAGACAACTATCACAGAAAGAAGAACTACTCACTTGTCTACCAACAGCAAGAGAGCGAAGACCACGATCTGCAAACTTGTCAATGATGGCGTGAGCTTTCTTGCTTGCATCATCCCGGAGGTTGCAGAGTTCAATGATCTTAAAAGTAATGATCCCATGAAAGCAAATGAGGACAATAGATTGAAGAAAATATGAACATTAGTAAGAAATGTAAGGATGATGAGTAACCTGCTCTGGTGCACCTTTGCTAACCCGGTGCCAATTGTCCTCGGAGTCAATGTAAGTTATAGCCGTCCGCTTATCCACTGGGTTAAAGGGCAAAAAGTGAACCTCTGTGATATCTTGTCTGGCCTGCAGGACCACATTTGAGTCAAAGGTGAGGTACTTTAACCAGATCAAAAGCTTGACATATTCTATAACAGAGCCACTTCGATCTTGAGGAAATGTCGTGCATTCTACTACTAGTGATCACTATTAATTTTTAAGTAACTACATACCATATGTCAACTGTAGTACAGATTATAACATAGTAACATGTCACAGTTTTACAATTTCCACTATGAACTAAATCCATTGTAAGCAAATATAAGTGACTAGCTTGTCATATCTCTTAGACTAAATACCTCCTTGGGATCGCCCAACATTCCAACAATACAAGCATCAATAGCATCCTGATTCTCAACTCTAGAAGCCCTTGCCCCGAGCAAAATTAAACCTTCCTTGTCCACATCCTTCACGAACACCTGAAAATTAACCAAACATACTACTTAAGTAACAGATAATTGGAACAAAGATATTTAACAAGTGATCATTGCAATTGACATGTGAATTCTGAACTCACATATACATTTTTATATGTTTGATCAGCAGAATTTTTTTTATGTCACTTCATCCTCACTAACCTCGATCATGGTCTTGTCTACTGTAAGCTTGTTGAGAGTAAGAGTTCCAGTCTTGTCACTACATAGGACATCCATTCCAGCCATCTCCTCAATTGCTGTCATCCTCTTGGTGATGGCACCCTGCTGCGACAGCCGGTGGGAACCAATAGCCATTGTCACTGATAACACCGTTGGCATGGCAATTGGAATGCCTCCAATGAGAAGCACCAACAGATTGTCAATCCCATCCCTGTACCTCCGGCGCTGAATTGGGTACATCACCACTATCTCTATTACCATTCCCACAGCAATGGAGCATATGCAGAAGTTTCCAATGGCAGTCAAAACCTTAAATCATTGAAAACATAATATCAAACCTATGGAGATTGGTACCATAAAAAACATGTGTTCTTGAAAAATATATGATAGCTTCTGGTACCTTTTGGAAGTGTCCTACTTGATTTGTGCTGTCAACCAAATGTGCGGCCTTACCAAAGAAGGTATGCACCCCAGTGGCAATGACAACAGCCTCAATCTCACCTTGCTTAACTGTGGAGCCCGAGAAGACTTCATCGCCTGCGTTCTTTGTCACGGGCAAAGACTCTCCTGTGAGCGCAGACTGGTCGATCTTGAGGGAGTCTCCCTCCAAGAGGCGAGCATCTGCTGGGATGATATCTCCCAACTTAACACTGATCACATCCCCTGGTACCAAGATTGCAGCCTCTTGCTCAGACCATCTTCCATCTCTTAGAACCTAAAAATATGTTCAATTCAATTAGAACACATGAAACTTGGACTTGAGCATGCAAATGGAAGCCAATGTGATTGTCCATCCATGAAGTCTCTACCTTGGTTTTTGGTGCAAGACCTGCCATAAGTGCTGCTGCAGCATTTCCTGCATTGTTCTCTTCAATGAAACTTATGGTAGAGTTGATTACTAGCAATGAAATTATACCAACAAAATCTTGCCAGTCTGGTGGTTTGCCCTGCATTTGTTCAATATTGAAATATTAATAATGACATGGCAGTGTGTGTGTGTGTATAGTTATATAAATATATTTAGAGAGAGAGAGAGAGAGATGTTACTCCTCCATTTGCCAATGCTATGGCCATGATAGCAGCAGCCTCCATGACCCATGACAGAGGATTCCACATGAAGCCCAAGAATTTCAGAAACTTGCTTTCCTTTTTACATGCAAAAACGATGACCAATTAAAAAGTTAAGAACTTATTTTGTCTATAGAAACAATGTGGCAACTTACTGTACTTTCGAAATATTTGTAGCATCTATATATGTGTGTTTATGTATATATATACATATATATATATGGGCACCAATCCAGTAGGTATTTTTTTTTTTTACCTATGTATAGGTATCAGTTTGGCCAATTAAAATTGAGCATGCACATTTTTTTATTGTAAAAAGTAAGAGAGAGAAAGAGCATTAATGATGCACGTCTTTTCATACACTTCATTATAGTCATTGGATCAACATCTAATGGTGATCCAACGGCTAAAAAAAAAATACATATCCATAGATAAAGAAAAAAAATACGTATTGGATTGGCAACCTATATATATATATATATATGTTTTAGTTACCTCCTTTTCTTCCAGCTTGTTTGGGCCAAAGACGTCGAGTCTCTTCTGTCCTTCCTCACTTGACAACCCCGCCTTGGTGCATTGCAGTTGCTCAAAGACTTCCTGGACTGGTATGCGCTCCTATCAGGAACATTATGTTGTCACATATATGCTGAATCATTTATCTATGTAATCTATGCTTACCAAAAAAATTACTCGAATTCAATTAGAACATCATCTGTTTAATATCATTAATAAAATACTTTATGCCTCTCATTTTAATATTATGGCTTTAAAAAAAAAAAAAACTCACTTGCATCAAAATGCATTTTCTTGGAGATTCCTCAATCCATGCATTCAAAAAGTGTCTTTACCATCATAAATTATGTATAGTAACAAGAATAAAGATTGTAAAGGCGTTACCTTTTCTAGATTGGTTATTTTGAAAAAATTTTAGGAAAATAAAGCCAAAACATAAAGAAAAGGAAAAACTTTAGGAAAAATAAAAGTCCAAACAAGAGAAAACTAATCTCAAAATAATTATATGATAGATATACTAATATCAGATACATATAACAAATCTAAGAGATCTTCATCCTTTAGATGGTGAGTCTATAGTAAATCTTGTATCGATATCGACACTACTCTAATAGAGGGTTGAGATTGACGAAACAAGTAATATCCAATGAAACTTAATATTTTTTTTCAACTCTCAAAATACCCAATTACAACAAAAGAATTATGATTCCCTAAATTAGTATTCTGACTGTGACACAAAGAAAGTGGAACCAGATTAAGATAATTATAAAGCAAACAGTTTGATTGTTGAATTCATATAATTCAAAGGACTCGTGAAATGAAACACAAAATATTTGATTAAGATATGGAAACAGAGATCCAAAACAATCAGAATTAAAGTATCAATTCCAAAGCTCAATGCATGAACAGTAAATGGAACAGTAGAAATCAGCAAAAGCCAAAATATTTATATTTGCATGGTCACAGGGAGTCACATTATATAGATATCAATACACATATTTGAATACTACAACAATAACAATAATAACAACAATAAAGACTTCAGATTTGAGAAAACAAAACTTACAAGATCGACAGTCTCATTTTTTATTTCTTCAAAGCTATAGCCCCTGTTGTCTGCCATTTTTGTTTTTGATGATTCTTTTCAGAACGATGACTATATCTATATATAGATAGATAGATACAGGTATAGCCCACGAGAGCGGCTTCAAACAATAGTATTGATCATCATAAATACGTTACGCTTAAAATAACCAAATAACTCTTGTTTGTGACATCCAATGCTTCTGCATGAAAGTTGCTAGAAGGGTACTACAACATTATGGCTGCAAAACAATAAATATCTAAATATAAATAATAAGCTAGGATCCCTCTTCAAGTGGGATTTTTGTTTTTTTTTTTTGCTTTTAATATTTGTTTTATGTAGAGAGAGAGGTAGAGCTAGTTTAACTCTGTTTCGCACACATAGACGTAAAGTGTTTAAAAGAGTTTTGTTTGTAATTTTTTTTGGGCCGTTATAGAAAATTCTTTTCAAGAGATGAGTGAAGTCAGGGTGTGTTTATATCCTAGTGTATGCACTAATTTATTTTATGGCAAAAACTCATTTTGAGCAAACGAGAGAGCGAGCGAGACTCTTGGTGCGCCCTTTGGCCCAAGTCATCCGCGTAGAACTTCTCATTATTCCCTATGCTACTCTCACTCGCCTTTCTTCTTCCAACTTCCAATCCTCTCTCCACACGTGTTTCACCCCTTCCTTCTTATTCCCAATCCTCTCTTTTATGACAAAAAAAAAAGAAATATACATTTCAATATATATATACATTTCAAGTATGATATACTAGTTTATGGTAGGCGCGTGCCCCCCGTCATTTTATTAAAAATATATTGCACTAAAAAAGTCAGGTTCCTTTCTTATGTGGGAACTAATATTTTTTTTTTTTTTATACCTTATCAATTATCACATAATCTCGTAATGATTAACTAAATGCCCCTAATTTTGATTCTCTAATCTTAAACACAACTGTTACATGCTTCCTCGAAAATATAGATTTTTGGGCACTAACCAAGTCCATTTTTAGCTCTCGTCGCTTGGGCTTTCCATATCCAGAAGGAGATGGGTAGGACGAATTTGGGCCAAAATGAGTTTTTTTTGTACATGATTTTAAAAATAATATTTTTGACCATGACCATACTTTCTTGACTATGAAAATTCATAGTAAAAAAGCACTTGACTTATGATCAAAAAATCCTTGATACTCATAAAAAATGTCAGTTTTAAAAAAAATGGATAAACAAAGTCATTTTGGCCCACGTTAGTAATATCCATCCATGTCATTTTCTCCAACTTATAATGGCAATCTGGAATAGGCCCAGACTAGACCAACCCAACTCAGCCCAAAACGTTTCATACTTCTATTGGTTTGTCTCTTTTGGGATATGGATTACTAATAGTAACGGCCTTATACTAATCTTATATTATGGATTACTAATAGAAATGGCCCCTTGAGTTATGATCATTGTATAACTTTGACAACTTACATAATAATAGTCTATCAATAATATAATAGTTACAACAATAATATATTTGTTACAAAATATTAGATATTTAACAGAAAAAATCATTACAAAATATATAATTTGCTAACTATGATAAAAAAATGAGACTCTGACTTTTCAATTTACACAGTAGACTACTAAGATTTATACAATTATTACAGCAACAACCATTTCTTTTTCCACAAACTATAAAATTTTTAACGAAAATAAATCATGTGCAAAGTATACATTTTAGTAATTATAGTTGAGAACGAATTTTTAACCCATAAAAATAATTAATGCCCAATTATATACTTTGTACAAGACTATTTTTGTTAAAAAGACCTAATAGTTTTTTTGTGACAAATAGATTATTATTGTAACAATTGTATAATTCAGAAACCATTATTATGTAAAAATTGAATATTCAAGAACGAATGTAGTACAATAGTATAATTCAAGAGACATTATTATTATCAACCATTGTATTGTATACCGGTGCTTCTCATCTAATAAAAGTGATTGTCCATGTGTATGGCAGTATGGGTGGAGCTCTAACAGGTTGATTCATTCTAACTCCTATAAGTTGCAAGAAAGCATTGTTAGTATACTTATTTAATCTACATACCAAGAGAGAGATAGAAATGGTATACCATACTGCTCTACGTTAACATGCATATCATTCATACATACATACAGTACTGAAGGGGGATACCTAGTTAAAACCATGTGCTCTCTAACATGCTAATGGGAGGCACTCCGTTTGAGGATAACATGGTTGTCCATGTGAAGGAATGGGGAACACAAAAAGATGAAAACTTATAAATACATATTATTGGTTTGTGTAATTTTTTTTCCCTTCTATAGAATGTCAAATTTTTTTATTATATACATAAAATGAATGTTAGAAGCATTTCTGTTCATTCCAACTCGGACAAAGCCCAACTTAAATTTATAAAGGTTAGCAATGTTGGTAACACTACAAAATTCAACTATAGTTTGAGATGTCAAACGTATTCTTGATTAGGATTACGAAATAATTTCAAATTTAATTGATGTTTGGAAACTTATTTTATGTTTTATTTTGTGTTACCTAAAAAATAACTTTTGAAATAGACTGTTTGATAAAAACTTTTAGAAATTATTGACACAAAATCTAATAAATTTCACTCTTCTTTGAGAATTCTTTAAATTTATGTTTTTATTTTATTCACAATTAGAAGTATTTTACACAACATACCAATGCCAAACTGGCGTATTAGCAAGGTTGTGAACTTGGTATTTTAAGAATTGGCCATTGGAACACACTGACTCTTGCCACTGTTTGTACCGTGATGCTTGGAGAAAATGGGTTGAAAAGTGCTTTTGCCTTTTGGGAAGTTTGGTTACCATGCCTTGACCAACCTGAACACTCCTAAAAAAAAGAGAAACATTTTTGGTGGAATTACTACTAAATTTATGCATGACTAAACTTGTGGACTAGTCACTCCACTCACAAGTATCTAAACCCAATGACAAAACGAAATCCAAACCGGGATATGGGCTTGAAAATCTATATCTAAGGATTAATTAAACAGTACACGAGGCTAGCTAATGGCTAATGCCATATGATTGCTTCCGCTACATGATTTTGGGCATGAGATTCCATGCACTATCATTAAATTTGACTGCTTTTTTTAGCTCTTCAATGATTTAATCTAGCTCCAATTGGACTGTACTGGTCAGTTCTCCCCATCTTATCAAATATTAAGTTTAATAACTCTGTGTTTACTCCCCCAAAAACATAGCTTATATGGAGAGACAGAGAACCATCGAATGATTTTAAACATAAAATACGTATTGTTGGATCATGCAATCAACTTTTTAAATTCAAAGTATTAAAATAGACGAAAAAGTGTCACATATTCAATTACGAGTGGTTGTGGGGAACAAAATCAATTCCTAATGTACATGAATAATCATGACGGCATGAGATTATAATAGTAGACTCGGATCCCACAATATTTGCAGCATCCTTGTTTTCCCCTCATTCAAATTATGGTCTCAATAAAAAATAAAATGACAGCTATATATATATATATATATATAGCAACTTTGTTCAAAAAGGTGAATAAGCACTTAAATTAGTGAAAGCATCTCCTATATATATATAGTTTTTTTAAGCATAGAGCACAGAAACATCCTCAACTTCAAATGTCATCTCTTGTAATGCTAAAATTTGGTATTTCTGATGCCAAATTTTTACTTCACTATTACAACGTTGTAATTTCTAAAATTTTAAAGTATTAAAATCACATTTTTAATGAGATAATTATAAATAGTTAGTGGCTTAAGAATTGACTTACTGATTATTGAAGTAATAAAAGTTCTTTAAAATAAAACTAGAATAACACAATTTTTTTTGGAGTTAAAATAACAAAATATTGTGCCAAATTTAGCGTTTTGTTATTTTTGTTGACAAATATAGACTTGGTATTGGTATATAGATTCGGAAATGGTTAAAAATGCATATATATGTATGACATAATACAATGTAAAGTTCCCTAAAAAAAATATTTATTTGTGTATAAATAAATAGGAATTGATTTTCTAATCACATTTCCTAATCTTCGTTGATGTAAGCAAATCATTTTTACCTGACTATGATATGATAAAAACATAGCAAAATAGACAAGTAGGGTCCATATTGTTGGAAACTGCACGACCTTGCATATATAAGCATGAGAAAAAAAATAAATCAATCAATAAAAAAGTCCTCAGCAAACTAGCACACTACAAAAAGGTGACAGACAAAGTGCATTTTCCATCATATTTGACTGCTAATTTGTCCAAAAGCAACTATATTCTTTACTCTCTAAATCGATATTATACTACCCAATTCAGGGTATGAAGCTGAAATTGTGTTGAGAAGTGCAATAATAGCACATTCAGCATTGTTGGGATGATAATACTCATTTGGTTTTGAGATGATATGACCTCCAAAGCATGCCAATTTTCATAGCAGATTTGTTTTGTTTATATTCAAACAATAGCAAATTCAAATGAGCTAATCTTAATACAATGCAAAATCTGAAATATAAGTATTCAATTATTAAATCCTTTTTTTTTTCCTTCTCTCTTTTAATCTTGTGTTCAATTTGTTTTAAAACAAAAATTTCAAAGCGAGCCTTATGTACCTACAAAATTTTAGGATGCCTAGAACAGTGATATCTTGACTGTAACATAAGTTACATAACCCTCCAAGAAATGATATCAGAGTCTAGTTAAAGTTTATTTTTGGAAATAGACAGAAATACATAGAGTTGTTTTGATTTGGACCAAGTTGAAGGGAGAGGTAAGCATATATTATGTCCGCTAGACTCCTAGAGTCAGGATAAGCACATGGGTTTATAGATGTCTAGTGATAGATACATTTATATAGGGGTATATTATATGTTAGTCATTTATATTATTATGCCAAAAAAGTGATGCAGCTTCTAAAGAATCAACAGATCCAAGCTGGAAAGATAACAAAGTTGACATGTCCCTTATCAACCGAAGGAAAAAAAAAAAAAAAAAGCAAGTGTGAAAACAATGAGAATGTTTGTGGTGAAAGGAAATTGCATCAGCATATATCGAACTCTTTGATTTGTTGCCAAGTAACACTATACTTGTCCATATATGACACAGTCTGAATGCATATTCCTCCAACAAACATGTACTGACCAATCAATTGTGCAATATTATTAATTGTACTAATAGTTTCTTAATTAATACCATTTTTATCTTATTTTCTGAAGTTTCCTCTGCCCCGTTTGCCTAATTTTTAACCTTATAGAGATTGATTAATGTCATTTTCTGCCTCCTATAGTATGGAAAGGCTGGCTCATTTTGGTAAAGGTTCATTCATATAATCAATTTCTTGTAATTTAAGCGTCTAACTATGCACTTTATCTATAGTATGTGAAAGGCCTTTAAGACTTTAGTGCATTAAAAAGCATATATTGTTAAACATTTCCCAAAACAGGGGAAAAAAAGTAGTAAATTGGAACTGAATAAACACAAAAAGGATGCTCAATTTAACAAACTTTGTTTATGGATCATGAGCATTTTAAGTTTGGTATCAACCTGCTCTGGTGTCTTTCCAGCACCATATAATAATAATAATTTTTTAATAGTAATAAAAATTTACCCAAAAGAAAAAAAGACAATGACAACGACAATGACTTCTACTCTGGTGTCGTTCGGATTGAAGCTTATCCGTAACTGGTGAATTAAGACGGACAATGCTGAAGCAGATGTCTTATCCATTAGATATTGGGGGTGAAAAAGAAAAAGGCACAAAAAATTTGTATACTATCTTTTCTTTGTCCTCTTTCATATCTTCTTCACTTTCTTGTCTCTCAGTTGGTCAAGTCCAGATTATCAAATAGATTAATTAATCTACGCCTAGCTAGCTTTTCCTCCCTTGGAAGTTCAAACTTGATCATGCAAATAAGTCTAGTAATTAACGTACCGTGCGGATAATATGAAAATTATTCTGCCACCAAAAAAAAAAAAAGGAAATAAAAGATTGACCTAAAAGAACACTGACCATGCCAAGTCCTTCTAATGCTTTGCGGCTGGTCATTTATATATGTATGCATGTGTACTTGGTCATACATACACACACACACACACACATATATATATATATATATATGGCCAATGTCAAGTGACACATACTATAATTAATCAAGCTGCATATATAGTTAGATTATGGAAACTCATATATATTATCTACTTTTATTCGAATATAGCTATAATAAGCTCAGCTAAGA
>JXTB01000003.1:3169910-3202671 GCA_002914805.1 Parasponia andersonii
GAAATCGAATGTTACTTTAGTAGTTTTACCTGTAGTGAGAATGCTACAAGGTTTTTTAATTGATTAACACGCAGTCCAAATTCCAAATAGGGGACCAAAAAGCACACGGTTTCTACTATGTGTATATCTTTATTCATATTGATCAAGTTATAATTTTGGCCAACTAATCTAAAATCTTTAAATTTTGTTCTGTTTATATCACTGTGAACATAACAGTAAACTTAAATCTTTTAACTTTTGTTCTGTCTATATCACTCTGAATATGATTATGAACGTTTACCGTAAACTATTTTGTGATGGTATTGGTTTCGAAGAGATATAAGCATAACCATTTTTTTCACACTTCGTAAGTTACAAATTTATGGCAAAAACTTATGAACTAGCGTAAATGGCAGAGTTACGCAAGGTCTTTTAAAAAGGAGCAAGGGATATCTCAAAGTTGTATATATTAGTGTATGCAGTAATTATTTTATTTGCTCTGTCAGTAGATTTTTATCACCCGTTACCGATTGATCAAGGAAAGTGGAAATAAAATGGAAATTGCTATGGCAGATAAAGTTTACAAACAAGTGGGGATAAAATTTGTACTCCAATTTTTTTTAATAACAAAAAAAAAAAAAAGGAAAAGGGTTGTGGTTTTTCTAGAGATTGCATTTGTAAAGGCGGTATAGGGTTTTTTGTATTTATTGTAGTAGTTAATTGGACATGGGTACGTGGCTCACATGGTACGTGGCTCACATCACGATTTCTAAACATAGGAAACCTATACCCATCTGCCCTTCCCCCTCTCTCTCTCTATCTCTCTCTCTCTCTCTCTCTCTCTCTATATATATATATGTGTGTGTGAGAATATGTGTGTGTGTTGTGGGCTGTGGGTTGCTATATTTGACCACATATTCCATTGTTGCGTCAGGCAAAAAAACTAAAAATAAGAAATAAAAAAGGTCTGCCAAAAAAAAATTGAATGCTGCAAAATTATGACGACATGATCAACATCAGTAATAAAAACCCTAAAAAAAATTATTTTCTTTTCATTCACTCAACTCAAGGGGTACTTTAATTTATAGCTAGAAGTGCATTAAATTCCCACATGTCATGCTATTTTGGTCTTGCGAGTGGCACTGAATTCTGCTGAGCCCCCCAAGTACTACGTGCCTATCTATTCACCAAAACAGGCATGTATATTTTGTATGTTATTAGTCTTTGAGCTAAGGCCATATTACGTTACATCATATACTACATGGGAACTCGACCTCTGGCGACTTTGGGTGATTTTGGGGGGCAAACTTGGAGCCCTTGACAAGTTATTCCTATTCCCTGCCCTTTTACACTACTATAGAATATTACTTGTGCATGTTAGTGTCACCCATATGTTTCTATCTTTGGTTAGGGTTGTTGCTTTCTTTGAATTAAAAATCTGATCGTACTATATTGATCTTATCAGCTTCTTTATTAATCTTAATCATTAATTAATTAAGTTTAAGGAAAAAAAAAACAATGGATTATCACCAATTAATTAATACGAGCATGGTCGGCTGGTGAAGTAACTAAAATTTTATAAGAGAGTCAAGTAATTAAGCCGGCCAAAAAATTAATACCTCATTTGTAAATAGTTTCTTTGTAGATGTGAAGATCGTTTATGCTAAGCTTTAACAACTTTTGTATTTTCTATGGTTTATTTTAAATCAAAGGGCAATATGAGCTCATCAATCTTCTCGTGGAAAATAAAGAAATGGAAGGAAGAGGTCAATTTATATATCTCAGTATATTATAGGCTGCCCGTCTATTGGACATGAAGTATTGGGATCCCTAAGCATAATGAAGGGACGACTTATGCATTTAATGTTGATCAGCCAAGTCATGGAACTTATGGACCCCATGTATAGTTCAAACACCTTAATGGGTGTTCCCATAAAATGAAAATAAAATAAAAAAAAAAAAAGATTATACTGGAGTGAATATTTCTATGAATGTTCCACGAGGTCAAATTAATGAATTCCTCTGTGTGATTTTTGTTTTCAATTCGTTGAATATTATTGAACGCAATTTAGTAAAACAAAATTATTTACGTGTAACTTTTTTTTTTCCCCTGATAATATGCTGGTACCAGTTTCGTAGGGTAAATGTGTTGGATATTAGCCAACCTTCGAGTTCTAATAAAATAAAATAAAATGAAAACCATTGAATAAATTAATACTATAAAAGTATCAAGAAATTGTAGGATGGAGGCTAGTAATAATAATATTTTTCGTTCTCAGCCAACCTTATTCCTTCTTGAAAATGAATAATGGATATTAGTTGAAAATTTTTCATATTTGATACATATGTCTTTGACACTTAAGGATTTTAATTGAGAAATTTCAATTAGTGACACTTGTGATCATTACAGATGAAATTTTACGAGCCCCAACCAATTAATTTGCTCAAAATACTTGGAAGAAAGTAGTACGTAGTACTGACAAATCACTTAGCTGTAAATGAAAAGTTTCTGAGTCATACTGTTTGTAAGAAAAAAGATGAATAAATATCAACAGACAATGATCAAATAAAACGAAAAATAAATTTATATTGTACCGCCACTTGGCACACAAGAGAAAAGTGAAAGAATTACATGAAAGTTTGTATGTTGACATGGTCATTTAGCAGATTATAATTAAATTGGACCTTAAGGTAGGTAAGGCTTGGTAATTCTTAAAGATCACTACACAACTGGTATATATAAATATATATTGAGATCACTATACGACTGGTATTAAATAACATGTACGTAATTGTCATATTTGCATTTTTCTTTCAGCAATTGTTTTTCCAGTACCATATGGTAAATTAAGACTGATTCTAACAACATAAATCATACTAGAGACTGGAGAATTTTGTGCGACAAAAACTTTGTTACAACAGCGATACGTGATGGAAAGCAAATTAATTCACGAACCAACTTATTAGCAAACATTTGAACCACATTTCTTTTTATTTTCAAACAGTGAGTACAAATATTCTATTAAAAGGGACAATCGGTATATGTAATGAATTTCGACATGAAAATTTAATATCTCAATCATAATTCTTATAGTAAAAGATCATTGGTTAGTTAGTTCCAATGAACACATATATAATTGTAGCGTATGTATGATATAATAGTCTATATTTTTTGAGAATGAGAGGTTCTTGGGACTTAAAAGGAAAGATATTCTTAACTTGTGTAAATATATTTTAGAAGCCCATAAGATGATAAGGTCAAAGTGGACAATATCTACATAAATGGAGTAGTCCAAAAAATTTATTTTAGTGAGGGTATTTGCTAAATTTTTTTTCCCTCTTTATTAGTTTTTTATTTTTTGCTATATAATCATTTATTTATTAATTAATTGAATAAATGATCCTATTAGTCCCTAAATTATGAGAAAAGTCTCACTTTCTCCCTTAAACTTTAAATTGATTTTGGTCCTTAAACTATTAAAAAAGATTCTTTTTGGTTCTTTTTGTTATATATTTCATTTTATTCTTAACAGAATGAGCATATGAGATATTTTTGTTATTCTATTGTATTTATTTCATATCCAAAAGTATAGTTTAACACTATAAAGAGAATAAAATATGAATTAAAATAGTTTAAAAATGATTGGTTGAACAAAACTTAGTTGCATGTTAAATAATAATACAATGTAGAACTGTCTAAAATTCGATATTTTATTGAAATTACTGATACAAAATAAGAAATGCAACTCGTGAACTTATTTTTGTAAGAACCAAGCAAAAGATATAGCAAAAACGATTAAAATGAAACATTTTATATGATTTAAGGACTAATACGACAAAATTTGAAATTTAAGAAGCAAATTGAGACTTTCTTTTTAGTTCGGGAACTATGAAGTCATTTCTCCTAATTTATTCAAAATTTTCCCGCTGTCGTTGTATTCCGTTATAACTCTTACACCGTACTTTTAGAATCGATGAACACACTAGAACACACTGTACGCGAAACATTTTCTAAATCCTGATGAGTGATGATAATTCTCCACTCATAAAATAAGATTTAAGAGAGACTGTTTACGTCATTAGCAAACGAAACAAAGCATCCCCATATTAAACTAAAGGAGTATAGACAATAACATGTGTACTTGAATTTAAGCTAGATTTCGAGTAGTAGTTAGTTCTACATTCCAAAGACATAGATAGATACATCTATGACTTCTGATGATATGTACACTAATAAAAGATTACGCGTGCTTTGACATCAGTGATCATCACATACAAAGTCCAAAAAACAAAAGCTATTTTTTCCCCTCTTTAGTGACAAAATCCTTTTATGAGCACTGTTTGTTCTTTTCTTAACATTCATTCAAAGAACTGAGACTTCTGTGACACTGATATCCTTTTAGGCTCCTATTGTCCACTATGCACGACTTTAGTTAGTCTAGACTCTAAAGTTATCTCTAGGCCCTTTTTTCACAAAATCTGAACCATTGACTTGGTGAACTATACGTGTCAATGAGATCTGCAGTCTTTTACACCCCCAGGTGAATATAACCACAGAATTACCCGAATTAGTTAGTTTTAAAGCCTAAAGGACTTTGAATATGTCATTATGAATGGCTGTTGTCCATTACCAAAGCATTACAAGGTTCAAATAAGAGCTTTATTTATTTTTCTTTATTGCAGTGATGTTATTTGTGTAACTGCTGCGTTGTGAATCCTCCAATTATTTTGTTTGTGTATGTGCATGTGTGTTATCCTGTAATTACTGATACATGTTTTGATGTTGTTAATTGGTGTTTCCATTTTAAGATTTATGTCCTCTCTATGATTGTCTTATGTCTATAAACAACCAATTTTTGGGACTACATTTTGATTATTGATTTGTGTAATTGTCCCCCATTTTGGGGTTAAGTTGCTGTACTTTCTCCATAAACAGACAGAGGAAAAAAAGAAAAAAAAATCATATCATTATTCCTTTTTAAACCCCATTTCTCAATAAGTCAATAACATAACTGGCAACAATTACAGATACTGCAATCATAAAAAGAAAAAAGAACATGAAAGTTACATTTAAAAACAATTTACCATCTATACAGAAACACGATTCAAACTCACTATACAGGATATATAATTGCTAAAAAAAATGACTATCTATTCGGCTAGCCTAGAAATACTACAATATTGAAAAATGACTAAACAAGAATGCTCATTTCTAACTAGAATTCCTTCCTGGCCAAATAAACCATATCTCCACACGGCTAACAAGTTTTCCAGTGCTGGAGTTTGTCAATGTGATAAGGGCTAGTTTCACGTTCTACGGTTAACTACTTGTGGTATGGGTTTGACATCAGAATCCTGCATCCAAAGATTGTATAAAATATTACCGGGGAAAAAAAAAAAAAAAAAACCCCTATGTTTCGATCTAAAAAAATTATTCGGTGTAAATGAATTATCTACTCAAGTAATGCATTAAAATTTGTACCTGTGGCGAGTGAAGATATATGTAGGACTTTGCTGTTACCGGATTGTGCTCTGCTGCACCTTTACTCCAGTCGTAACATGCCTATACATATACACAAGTTGAAAGATAACAAGTTTCATTATAAAGTAAGAAAACTGTGCAACCCTGGGAATTCTGATGATTAAATACAGCAATAAAAAAAAATTGGAAAATATTTCCATTAGGAGTTGTCAAACATCTTAAGAGCAAATGATCACAACCCCAAAAAGTTCCAGCAACATATTTCATGATTCTTTAACCATATTTCCTGTTTATAATCATGAAATGTGAAACAAATATAATTGTGGGGGAGGGTAGAAAAGGTAATGCAACTGGAAACTGAGACTCACCGAGTACGCAAATATTGAGCCGTCCTTGTTGAAGGTGCTGCATGGTATTGGTAGACTTTTCCTTGCCATGGACTGAAAGATATCATAACAAGATAAATGAGTTTCCACCACAGGGTACAGCCATCTGTCTTTTAGCTATGGAAAGAATCTGTATCTTATTAACCAAGGACCGAGTAAACTGGGCCACAAGGAATATGATTATGGACATTTGAGCTACGCATGCAAAGAGACGGTACTAAATTTCCAAATAAGCAAGAGTTATGTTGGCAACAGGGGAATGTTCACTAACATTTTTTCTTGACAGCAAAATCAACAGATCCTTGTAGAATGCTCATAATCAAACAGACTTGAGTGTATTTTCACTAACAACAAATTCAAACAAAAGGCTTTAAAAGCTCATTTTTTCAGAATTAAATTGGTGGACTAATAATGTAAACATGTACCTTGAGTTTCTGTTTGTGATCCTTATCCCAGAAATGAACACCACCATCGGAGCGTGTAGTCAAGACTGTATGATAGACCTGCCAAAAGAAAAAAAAAAAAATAAAGAACGTGAATAAGATTGTAAAAGAACACACATAAATCAAATCCGTCAAACACTAGGTACTGATCATATACACGAATCTTTTAACCAAAAAGAATAGTATTAAGCATGTCCAGTTACCCCTTTGTTCTAGGCATTTCATTATATTTGCAACCTAGGATTAGTATGCAACTTGTAAGAATAACACATGCCATCCGACAGAGTATGCATGATTCGATGGGGAGAAAGAAAAACCAAAATATGCAGGAATATCAAACAAAATATACTGGCATCATAATATCTTACAGGATGAAAGTTTATTGAGTTGACCGAGTATAAATGGAGGCCATCTCTGTGACATTTGAAAGTAAAGTTCTGATTTTGCTTTGAGTTGTCCAAATGTTGAACACCAACTCTTCCTTCTATTGAGCCAACCTAAAGGCAAAACAGAATTGGATATGATCCATCCAACAAAATAGAACAACAGAAGAAACAACAAATGAAATGCAAAAATAAAACAGAACTTGATATATAGCTCTCATGTAAAGAAAATAAATAATAAATAAATACCAAGAAACCCTGCTTATCAGGAAAGACAGAGACGCATCTTGTCCGATGAGTGAGGGGGCGAGGTGATTCGCTTGAATTCAGCCTCTTGGAATATTCAAAATAGTTAGAACAAAATTCTAAGATAGAGAAAATAAGAAAGGAAAGGAAAAGAAAGAAAGAACAAGAGAAGTTCTAAACTAAATCTAAATGTTTCTGAACAACACTGAGAAATCTATTTCGTGAAACCCGCTATTCCAATCCTCAAAATAAATAATTGAACAACTTTCCACTTAACTGTCCTGTAACTAGGAATTTCCAAACCAGTAACAACTTCAGTTCAAGGATAGCTGTTACTAACTTACTGTTTTACTAAGTACAAAAGCAAATTAATTAGATGAGCTACTGAACTGATAGATGCATCATATGCTTGTGTGCGCCTAAAATAACAAGATATTTCTATGTGATTCACAATAAAAGCAATTCACTGAATCCTAATGATGATAGAAGAAGGTATAAGAATCAATTTAAAACCATATTCCTATTATTACAAGGATGTAACATCATTACCTGAGGATAATGCAAGTTGAAGACCATAATATTCTTATCTGCAGTGCCCACAACCATCACAGGATGTCTCACAGGTAATGTATAGCACCAATCAGGAAGTGGCTGATTATGAACTGGACTTGCCTGCCTAGTATCCCAGTACCTATAAGATGCTAGTTGATGAAATTAATCATAAGATAAGAAGGAAAAAGAAATCAGTTGTAAGCTGTCTATGATTCTTTGTTTTGACAGATAGCCAGACTTGGATGCTAAAATCACGAGTCAAACAGGAACAAGGAAATAGAATCGCATGGCGCACTATTATGAATCGAATCAGAGTATAAATTGATTTTCAAATGATGGCATTAGAATCTCTTAAAACAAAATGTCACACTTAGTTATGCTTTTTACTAGGCATAGAATACCTCAAGTATATCAGAATTCATAGCAGACTTATTACATGCGAAAATAATGAGTTTCACTCAGTTGACTATTTTTTCAATAGACCATATGATATCAAGCATCTTTCAGCCACTGTCATTAAGCCAGTGATACTCAGCCATATCTTCTATAATAGCCTACGTTCAGGAAAAAGAATATGCATTCTGTTTGAAGTGCCATAGCTCACGACATTAGAAACATACTAGAAACGAGCCAGCGCCCCAATGCAGAAGTCACTACACCTCCAGGGCTGAATAATCCATAAGCGTATACCAGCCATTTAACTAGATGGTCAAGGACCACCAATCAATGCTGATTAACTCTTTTGACCCGGTGACTTCTTTTAATGTCCCAACTGCCAAAAACATGTTGGCTCTTCAGTTCACATATGCAAATAATATGCCAGGAGAGGAACACCAAAAGCTATCATGGCAAACTTTTAAATTCTAAAAGGTGAAATATCTGGACTTATTTTTCTCTTAGAAAAATAAAACATTAATAATCCTCGACGAACCGAAATAGGAATGAGTGCAAGGGAAGTACTTCCATTTCCTGTCCATTCACATGGTTACCTATACATTTAGGATGCAAATTTGGTGTATCACTCGCATAATGGCCATGTTTACTAATCCATAAGGAACCATAAAAGAAACAGAAATAAGAAAAGTGTTTACTTTCCAAATTTAGGAAACAAATTTTGGCGAATCTCTAACATGTCAGTTACTCACATAGGTAGCTAAAGCCAAATTAGGAAGCGACGACACAATTTGTTATTCGTTCTCATTTCTTTCCAAACCTTTTTTTCTTTCTTTACGACTCTTTCGTGCCTAATCAGTTTGACAGAGAAAGGGATGTATCAATTTTTTATTCTCCAAACACCTCCAAAATGTACACAACTAATTAATGTTTAGGAATGTAAATGAAAGAAAGGAATAGTAAGCGTTTACTTTAAGGTCTTGTCCCAGCTTCCCGTGACTAAGACGTTCATCTCCGGAATCCAGGCAACATCTTTAATGGGTGCTTCGTGCATGGCGACTGTAATTGGTTGAGCACCTGATATCAGAGGCCACATCTTGATTTGGTTGTCGCAGCCACCAGAGAAAACGGTTGTGCCATCGTCCTTCCAAGTGGAGCACAGAACAGGTTGAGCATGAGATATTAAAGCCTTCGGGGTGCTGCTGAAACTAGTCCCACTACCCTTTGTCTCCCAGCAACGTACTTCATTGTCCCATGACGTACCCACCAGCAAATCCTCCTTTGGGCTGAAACTCGGGCTTGAAACTGAATCGCTTGGAGGTTGAGTTACCTTAAGTTGACAAGGAAAATGAATGAACAACAGGGTACTAAGAAACTAAAAACGACACAAAAACAAATAAACGAATAACTGGACTAAACGACGATAAGTTGAAAAAGCAAACAGGAAAAACGGCATCGAATGAAAAGCGACACTACCATCTACATATGATACAACAGCTCAATAAACTACATCACCTAAAAGGACACCAAAAACGATATTAAAAAGAGACAAAAACAAAAACAAAACCCCGACAGTTTTAACCATAGCTGATACAATTTCAAAACGAACAAAAGTATAAAAAGGCGACGTTCGTGGAAAAATGACGAGAAACAATTTTTGCTCTGAAATTAAAACGACATTAATAAAAACGACAACACTTTCAACATTGACTAAAAACGACAGAAAAGTTTTAAAAACTGCAATACTGCATCACGTGACATGCTAGAACGACATTTTTGGGTAACGCATTTCGAAAAAAAAAAAAAAAAAAAAAAAGACATTTTTGGGAAACGACAATTTTCAAACGAGAACGTAATAAAACGAATGGATCTGAAACAAGAAATGCATTCGTAATCACGAAATGCATTCATGCATTTAACGATGTCTCATCTCGCTGAACAGGAAGAATAACAAGATGGAATATGCAAATTCAAGATTTCAAGACAAACACATTCACCAACCAATGCTTTTGGGCCTTAAAATTAATTTGTTAATTTTAGAAAGATAATTAACTTCCAAAGAATTCAATGCTAATTTTGGCTAATATTACGATGTAATTAATAAATGTACGGGGGGAATAAGGAGAAGAAAACGACATCGCTCGTTAAAGATCACAATGATTGAAACGACTAATAAATAAAAAAAAAAAACCACATTTTAGGAAAACGACAATTTTAAACAAGAACATAATAAAACGATCACGAAATACATGCATACATACAGTCAACGATGAGTCATCTCATCTCACTAAACAAGAAGAATTGCAAAATCGAATATACAATTCAAGATTTCAAATAAAATAAAATAAAGTAAAAAAAAAAGAGGAGGAACAATTATCAAAGAATTCAATGCTGATTTCGGCTGATATTACAAAAGAAAAAAAAATTTAAGGGGAAGAAGAAAAAACAAAAGAAAAGAGGAGAGAATGTGGCATCACTTTGGGTATAAATAAATAACACAATAAAAATAAATAAAATGCAGAGGATAAAAAAAGCTCGAAGTGTTTGGGATTTGAATTCGCCATTGAAGAAGAACCAAAGAGAAAGATGGATTTTTGTGAGTATGTACTGTATATCATTCAAGTTATCACTTACAAACTCTGAAAGAAAGGGAGGAGGCCATTTGAGAGGGAAGGAAATAAAGAAAGAAATGGGTATTTATAGAGAGACAGCTCACAACCCGTCTACTTAGTACTTAGTAGCGTTAAAACCACGCTTTGATTTTCTCTCCTTAAAGTTTGGGAAATTACCAAAATCCTCGTATGCCCTATTAATTTTCACTCTCTTCTCTCAGAAGGGCTAAATTCAAAAAGTACCTAAAAGCATGCTCTTTCTGCATTTTACCCTCAATTTAAAGATCTACAAAATTATACGTCTAAATCTAAATTTTTAGAAAACGGTGTTTCTACGTTAGTGTTAAGTAATTAATGTTATTGAAAGGCAAAATTTCCCGTTATATACTTGTTACCAAACAACAAAATAAATTTTAAAAAAAAAATCAGTTAAACCAAAACAAAATGAGATAAAAGTAAAAAGAAAAAAAGCAAACAAATAAACTAAAGACAAAATATTTAATACAATTTTCATGTTTTGAAAATAACAACAAACAAACATCAACTCAGTTTATAGTATTTTAATGAGGGATAAATTTGTCATTTTTAAGATAAAGAGTATCATTTGAAAATTTGAAAATATAATTTTAAAGAATTCAGAATTTGGGATTTTAAATTATAAAAAATACACATTTCAGGGCAATTTTTTTTTTTTTTGGTATTTAACCACTTTTAGAAACATAGAATATAGTTTGTGAAATCGAGTCAAAACTATCTTTTTTGGCATATTTCCACGTAATAATTATAGAAAAATAATAACATATAAGTATATGCAATTTGTAAACATTTATAATAAAAACTTTCAATAATTAATATTATAAAAAATTATTATACTCTAATTTTGAGCAAATTTAGATAGTACTTCAAATCACACGTTCTTACAAAACAAAAGATTATTAATAGCTGAGGCCTATATAATATACAGAGTTTTTAAAACTGATTTATTCTCTTTACCAAAATGCTTAAGAATTTTACAAACGACAGTTTTTCAAAATATAACGACTTAGAATAGCAAGGGATAACTTTATGAAAATAAAGTTATCTGTGTTCTTTAACTTATTAATTTTGTGCATTTTTGAGTAATTTTAATTTAAATTTTAGATAATTTAAGTTAGTTTATTTTTAACTTAATTTGAGCATTTAGATTTAATTTTATTAGATTTTAGTTTATTTTAAATTTAATTTTCGGATAGTAGTTTTAGTATTTAGATTATTTATTTTGAATTAAAATATGATTAGGTTTTTTTTTTAACTTTATTTTGATTTAGATTTAAATAAAAGAAAGAAAAAAAAAAAGAGAAATCAAAGGAAAAATCGGAAAAAAGAAGCCAAATGCGCGAGTAGAGAGATTGGCAATCTGGGCCGTCAATCTCACTTCAAATGAACCAGGAGCGCGCGTGCTATGCACTCGTGGGAGGAGCGCGTCCGAGGACGAGGGACAGCTGGGCCCCACGTGACAGCTGCAGCAGCTGTTCTTCTTCCGGCGTGTCTAATCGCAAGCATCTCAGGTCTTGAGTCGCCGGATTTTTTTCCAATTACAAGGCGCCACGTCATTCTCGCTTCAGCCAATAAAAAAGAAAATACATGCCGAGCTTACATAAATTCCTCCGTATAGGATCATTTCGCATGGCACAGAAATGTAAAATAAAAGAAAGGAGAGAGAGAGTCGGAGAATAAATGGCGCAGTGTCACATTAAATTGACCAATCACAATACATTTTTAGAATTTTGTACAACACAAATACTCTTTTTCTTCAACTACATAAGACCTGTGAGAAGAAAAAAAAACACATTATTCTAGAAAGAGAGAGTTAACGAAGACACAGAACAAGTGAAGTCTCCTCAACCATGGGATTTCTTTGTTTGGTTTTATTTTTCTGTTTTAGTTTTTATTTATTTAGTTATGAAATAGATATTTATTTTTAAGATGTCAATAGATCCTCAATTATGAATCTTAATTTTTCTTAGTTTATTTTTAATTCTAATTTCTTTACATTATCAAGTGTTTATTCTTTTTGTGCTTAATGTTTTTGATTTACTTGCTCACTCAATTAATTGATTAGAAATTTTTAAATTGAGTCTGAAGAGGAGTTTTAGAATATTCGAGGAGTTTTAGAATATGTCCATGAATAGAATAACATAAATTGTATGGGATAGGAATATATTCATATGTTTATACAATTTTAAAAGAAATCATAGAACTTAATAAATCTTTTACTTAATTCAATTTGCATAGGAATATAGTAAATTATTAAGTAAAGATATTATTACTAATTCTTAGAAGAGATTAGTAATATATATTAAGATATTCTAATTGGCACTTGGGTAAATTAATTGGAATAGGAAAAAGCAATAGAAAATTAAGAGGATTGGAAAGGTGAAATTGGTGTCTTAGGTTAATTTTGCATTGGTATTTTCTCTAGATATTTTTTGGTAATTTATTTAATTTAGTATTTTGTTTTTATTTTTTTAATCTTTTTATTTTAATTTCTTTATTTTTTAAAATTTTAATTTCTTAAATAAAAGTAAGATTAATCTAATTTCAATAATTAGTAGGAAATTTTAGTTAATCAATCTTGGTGAGATGATACTTTTACTTATCATTATATCACTTGTCCGTAATAATGTGCATTTGCAATTATTTTCATAACAACAAGCGAAGCACTAACTCCTCCATTGTATGAACTAGATTGTTATGAACTCCAAATACACTAAGAGATCTAGCTATGAAATTCCTAAATATTCAAATAACTGTAGCTAGAAAATCGAAGAACTTAAGAATACTAGAAACTAGAGAGTTTGAGAGAGAAATCAAAAAAGGAATGCTAGCCTAATAATTGGTTGTTACAACCTGCCAACCTAAGGCTGTTACACTTGCCAATATGTTTAACAAATGTCCAAAAACGTAAGAAAAAATTAATTGGACCGTAACAAAAAGTTAAGCTTACTATGGTCCAAGTTTCAGCCTAGCATTCGTGTTTTCGTGCTTGCAAGTACGGGCACATACGAGCCTATACAAATTCAGGCTCAAACCCGATAATTTGCACCTCTATGCGCGTTTAAAAGAGCATGTATGGTAGTTATTCTTACCACTATCACAAAATATGAGCTTATATATGCTACTTGCTTCGAGTAATTCCCACTAATGTAGAACTCAAATATTTTCTTTTCATTTTTCTATTTCAATGGTACACTTTTGAACAATAATTTTTCATTCATCTGTATACCATTTTGAGCATGTGAATATATTAAATTGATATTCTCGCGAAGGAGAACAAAAATTTACCAAGATCTTTCTTCAACAAGATGTGGATTCTACTTAATTTTCGCGTCAAAATAGTTCATGAAAATGAGTTCTATAACAAATTTCGACTTTACAATACACATAGGCATCCAAGCCCAAGCTAAGCCCAATATCTTAACCCATTTTCTAACAATAATGCTATACGATACCCAATACTATTTGAGGTATAATTGCATAAGTCTATTTTTGAGAGTTATTATTAATAAATTGGGTATGTACCTAATGTGTCATTATAATCTCCTAATAACATACTGACATTTCAAATAGTTTTAAGCCATATAGTATAATATAGCATTACTCCTTTCAAAGCAATTGATTTTTTTTCTCTGTTTTATATCTAAAAAAGAGCTAAAATATCCTTAGTCAAGTAGTCAAGTTATCCATTTGTCTTCTAGTATTTATAAGAAATGTCTTTTTTTTAAGATTAATTTAAAAAATAATTATTTTTTTTACCTATTTGATATATAACTATTTTATAATTTTATTTTGACCAAAGGTCATTCTTTATTACTTGTTATGAAGTAAATCAAATTTTGAAAAGTGAATCAATTTTTTAAAAGATAAATCAATTTTCAAAAGATAGATCCATATATTTTAATATACTAAATATGAAAACAGCCATTTTGTAAATAATTTTTAAATCCAACTTTTTTTAAACAGTATTTGAAAAAAAGCTATTTTTATAAATTACAATCTAAAATTCAGCCATTTGGCTAAAATGCCCTTTTAACTTACAACCAAAAATGTCTCCAAAAATAAAGCTAAATCTTTTTTTGGTCTTTAATTTTCAAAATGTCTGAGACTCAACCATTGAACTACTTTGGCTTAATTTGGTGCATTAATTTTCAAGTTCCTTTTGGTCCATAAACAATGATTTGTTCTACCGTGAACTATATTCTTTTGTCTCAATTTTGTACATAGTTTATGATAAAATTATTTACAACGAGATAAACAATTTAAGTTGAGAAAAAAAAGTTTTTTTTTTTAAAAAAAATATGGCTTAACTAATAACCATTACTTACTACAAATTTAAAGGAAAATAACACACACACACACTATCAAGACTTGATCTCTTGACCCCTCACCAAATTTACACACATCTCGCAAACTTTGGACTAATTAAGCTAACTCCATTTGGCGAGGGAAAAAAAGTTATTCTTAGTAGCAAAATATGATATTTGAAACCAAAATCAGGATAAAAACATAGTTTAGGATTAACTTTTACATTTTGAACATCATAGACAAAATGTGCTAGTTGGAAATATATTTAAAAGAGCACTTTTATATAAATGCATGATTTTTAGATTCTTTGAGTAAATATCCTCTTTAAGTTTTGAGCTATATAAACCACAATTCCCTTGTCAAGATAGCTCGAGAATGATGTCTTCAAGCATTATCAGCACATGGCTCTACAACATAATCTAGCGTGGTCAACCATTAGTATTAAAAACTAGCATCACAAGGGCATTTTAGTCTCTATACCAAGATATAACTTAAAAATATTTAAGGGCAGGACTATTATCATCCCTTGCTCTTCCCACTCAAGAATGACAATAAAATCTACAGATACATGCATCCGTGATTATTCGATTTGATTGGAGAGAGAAAAAAATCATTCAAGCAAGAAAAATAATCATAATAGAGAATAATTACACTGTAAATACGTGGATATGGTGCGAGAACAATATTAATATAATTCGCCTCATATTCGTTTGATGTATATAGTGATATACTAATATAAATTTATACTTAATTTTTCAATACTTATACCTATATATATTTTTTAAAAAAATCATGACTTTGGTGACTTATATGTCTTTATATATTCAACTTTAGAGTTTGAAAGATATTTACTATATTGATGCGTTTGTTATTACGTAATTTTATGAAAAAAAATAATTATTTTTATTAGGATTTTATTTTATATTTTACTTATTTTGTCATTAATAATGAGCTATAGGTAATCATGATTTTCCTTGTAATTCGTTAATTAATAACTGTATCGTCCTCACATCTAAAGAAACGGTTAATAGAATTGGCATGGTATTAGAACTGATTTTCAAGAATGAAATTGGTAATTGAAAAATCATCCTAAATTTGCCTTATTACTATTTCCATACCTCTTTTTTAATAATGATTTTTTACTATAAAAAATCTTGAATAAAATTACTTTTTAGTACGTAATTGGCTTTAATAAATCTCATTACATACTTATCTTTGAACTTTTTCTTTTATTAAATAAGACATTTAATCATTTTCTTTTAAATGTGAAACTGCATTTTTAAGACTCTTATTCGAAAGGGTATATTTAAACTTAGGTTATAATTTGAATGAGAGACAATTGAACTAGTAATGAAATGGAATGAGTTAATTTGAATAAGATATTAGAACAAAACAATTCAAAAACAATGGGTGGCATGTATTTTGATTTAAAAAAAAAAAAACAAAATCCATTCTAATGGTGAAAATAAAGAATGGGTCATTTGAATAAGAATGGTAAAAATAAAGAATGGGTCATTTGAATAAAAAATAATAGAATTGTTGAAATAAACACATCTATTTTTTTTTTTTAAAGGAAAGTGTTAGCGTTAGTTGTGACTGGCGTATCTGAGCTGTCAATTTTTGTAGGCCATATAGAAATAGACGACTAAGATCCAACAGTCACATCAACTTAAAAGTATAAATTTAAATTGTTGAAGCTAACAATCATTTGAATTAATGACTATTAGTAGCACAACTCAATATATATATATATATATATATATATATATATATATATATATGTATATATATTTATATATAAATATTGTTAAAACAAATACTAATTTGGATAGAAACCTAAGAGAGAATGGATGATACAAATGGACATGAGTTATCACATTATTTCCTATATTTTGAATTTAAAAATAAAAAAGAAGAAAGTTACAATGAGAAGATTGCATTGGTATCTACTAGATATCTATATTAATTAACAAGTATGTTAATTCATTCTTATTCCATATTTAGTTTTCTATTTGGTAATAGAGTAAATACCCATTTTTCATTCTTTACTTCTCTTGTGTTTATAATTATTTTTTTTCCCTTTTGTTAATATACTTTATTTTCTTCACAATACTCATGAACGTGTTTATTTATTTAATAGCCACAAATTGTTTTTTTTTTTTTGAGTTTTTTCGCACGTATCATTCCCGTCCATTTATAGGATGCTAACGTGTATTATTTTTCTTTTCTTCACATTTTTCATTGCTATCTTCTTCTATTTTTCTTTTTTTTTATTCAACAGGATAAAGTCTTAAAAAGATTTAAAAAATAATCTAGATTAGTATTCCTGTAATATGGATATATATTGTTATAGATATCTTACAAAAAATAAATAGTGATAATAAATTAAAATAAAAAAATAAACAAAACTCATCTTTCCTAAAAGCTTGTACTAGATCTCTGATAAAAGCTTGTCACAAAACTAACATACCCATTTTTTGATTAAAAAAAAAGAGCTAACATATTATTCATGATTTTATGTTTCATTTTGATAATAGCTTAATAAATTATACTAGATTTAATAAATTATACTAGATTTAATAAATTATACTAGATTGTGTTGCAATGTTAACGTTTCTAAACAATCCTCTATGTTTTAAAACCCAAATTTTATTAAATGTAGAAAAAACCAACACATATCAAGTGAATTACTTTCGCTTGTTTGTGTATTCAAAAATTAGGCCAGTTTTATTGTAGAAGGGTTTATTTCGCTCCTAAATATAGGAGGGATATTTTATTAGATTTAAAATAACCGACTCGTTATAATATATTGTTAGAGTAGAGTTGTTTGTAACATATAAAACTCTTAAATTCATATAGATGGAAAAAAGAAGGAAGAAAATGTAAGGCCTAAGAAGAAAAGATTAAACTCATTTGGTATAATATTAGGGTCTAGCAAAAGATTTGGGTCCAAATTAATAAAATAGAAATAGGCCCTTGAAATCAGCTCATTCTCATTCGATTTCTTTAGGGAGTGCGACATTATTATATCCATGGAAGAACCTAGAGGCTGGAGTTTCTTGAAGTCCAAAGATCTTGATAGGTGATTGGAGTCTTCAAAAAAGTGTCGACTAGTACTTAGAAGGACCTAAGGGTTACTGCGTGGCTCAACTCCTTTTCAAATCTCACGATGAGATGAGAATTTTTCTCAGAACGACAATATTAATTTGGATTTTTTTAAAGGAAAAAAAAACTATGTTCTCTAGATTTGGATATTAATAAAACGACGTATTTTATAAAAATGAGTCTGTTAAATTAGACGGTTGAATTAAACAAAATCTTATATTAGAACATAATACAATGTGTAAAGACTACAATTCCAATTATACATTATTTAGCTTTTTGTGCTGTACGATGTTAATCAAACAGCTAATATACCCCTCCTATTTGTAAGAGGGATTTTCTCCCTCCTACAATAAAAGCCCCCTCAAAAATTATACCTATTTAGAGAGTAAAAATACATTCCATAAAAGTAAGTGTGATTCCCTCAAAGAATTGAAAAGAGATGAGAAGATAAGAGTAATTTGCTATAACAAGTTGGAAAAAATACCCGTTATGGAATAAAATAAAAAATATCTATTCAAAATTCTTCCATATATAATATGTATGGGTTAGTATAGAATCCATATTTCTCTATTTAAATAAATAAATAAAAAGTGCTTACACAAAAATAAAACTAATTTTCTAAATTTTCAAAAAATTTTTTTGAGAAGATCAAATTATGGGGAAAGAAATCACCAAAAGAAGGAGAAAACATTATCATTATTTTATTTTTTTTAAAATTACGAACTAAAAACGAAATCTCCTTATTCACAAGTCAAAAATATTTCATGATATATAATATAACACTTAATAAAAGTGATCAACAGACTTTACTAAAAAAAAAAGTGTGATAAACGCGCATTCAAGAGATTTTTCAAAGAAGCACTCTTGTTTATTAGGTAGAAGAGGGGTGAAAAGCATGGAAGAAGAAGTAAATAAGATACATGAAGAGGGATGGGTATTGAGGGGAGGAGAAAAGACAATTAAATTAGGGGACAATTTAAGAATAATTAAGGGTATTTAAAGTAATAATTCAATTGTAACTTGTGAGAACTAGTGGTGGTGTGAGTGGAAAGAGAAAAGACTAATAAATTAAGAGAGA
Organism: Parasponia andersonii; assembly: GCA_002914805.1. Lineage (NCBI taxonomy): Eukaryota > Viridiplantae > Streptophyta > Magnoliopsida > Rosales > Cannabaceae > Trema > Trema andersonii. The sequence goes on from JXTB01000003.1 coordinate 3,188,914, forward strand.
ATTTTAGAATAATTAAGGGCATATTAACTATCAAGTAGCAATTCAATTGTAAATTTTAATTAAGATGGTGGTCTTGCAAATAGTGTGCATTGTCCATGAATTTGAAAAAGAAAAAAAAAATTAATCCTACTTTCTACAAATATATAAAGAAGAAACGAATAAAACGCATAGTCGTTTCTGCAATAATGTTTCATAATTTCAAAGTATGCCCACTATTCCGTGTAAAATCCACAAAGACTTTCAAACTAGCCAAGTGTTTTTCATCGGGAGGTCCTAGTTCTTAATGCAAGACTTCCAATATATATGGTATAATCCATGAGAATTTCCCTCAAAATTCTTTTGGGCCAAAAAAAATATGATTAACTCAACATGAATAAAAAAACAATAATTGAAAAAAACGTGAAGTCGTTTTTACTAAGAAAGAAGTAAAAATAATGTACCAATGTACCATAGATGCTCATCATTCGGTGCGTCCCGTACAAGAGAAATGACGAGATGAGCAACAATATTTACAATTTCCCCTTACATGACTTTAAAAAAATTTCTATGAACCTTTTTTTGGGTCCGCGGATGGGTCTACGATCACCAAAAATTCAAAGCACAAAATCCACAGAATCCTCGTTCATTTGAAAGTACTCGATCTCTGATTATGTTTATGATTTTCTCATGCACAGAGAATTTGGTCCTTCAATCTTGATCTTTTGCGCTAAAGCAGCATATAAAAATCTACAAATAAAGCCACAAAAAAGGGTACATAGGCTCATAGACTCATAGTGTCCCAATCTAAATCTGAATTGAACATTTAATAAACTAAATGCTGAAGAGATACGAATTTTATGGACCGTAGAAATCATATTATATATATACCTTGATAATTGTCCGATCAAAGCCGTTGATCATGGATTCTACGGGACTCCCGTGATTTGTACATGCCTATACTGCAAAAGTATTAGTATGTCCTTAATTTGAATGTTGGCATTAGGGAAACAGAGCAGCAGTTATAACAACCGCAAAAATTACTTGTCTAGCTGAAAGTGGAGGAGGGGGTGGACTAAACGCTACTCTCATCAGCTTCCGAGCTGCAAAAACGACAACAATCAGCACTCAAACGACACGAATATCTATCCATGCAAGGCTAAACTGTCTGTCTGGACTCAAAGCTGAAACCGAAGTAGACACATTAATGCCAATAGTGATGATGTGAGTGAGATACATATACTGAGAGAAACGAACCTGGCTTAGCTTGAGAGAACTGTATGGCCGCGGTGGAAAAGATCAATAATGAGAAGAAGAAAATGATAGAAGGGCGTAACAGAGAGATCAACTTATTCATTTTCAGTTTCTTGAAACAGAGTGTGTTCTTGATTCAACGTCTTGAGGGAAAGTAACATGAACCCAAGTTAGTAACTTAGAGCAATTTTGTTTAAATTGGAATGTATTTTTGTTGAACTATACCTATAAGGAGGTATACTCTATAACTTGTGACCTTTTTTTTTTTAAAAAAAATTTTGGGTCCAGAGAGAGCAAAATTCCAGTGGGCTCTTCCCAGAAGTTGTGATTGGCTTTTCCTTGCGTCTCATCCATTGGTAAATTTCAGATATAATGTATGTTTGAGAAGTTGCGTGTCTGGAATATTGTGGTTATAATACAGTATAGCTAAGCCTAGCCCCATAATAATGAAGAAAGAGCGGGGAAAGTGTTTATTTTCTTTCATAGCTCCTGGCATAATATGGGTTTTGCATTTGATGAGTACTTTCCTAACTTGGCCCTGTAAATTTCTCAAGTAGTTTCTCACGTGATGAAAAATAGTGTGAGAACTTGACTTGTGGATATATAGTTAGCTAGTATCCTAAACTAGTTTCTCAATTGGGAAATTGATGAAGGTGTGTGCATACATTTTCGAATTCCCTCTCTATCCAACAACACTATATTGGGACAGCCTAAGTAGCAACACGTGTTCTTTCACCATTAAAAAAAAAGTGTGAATTAATTATGAAAAAAAAAAAGCAAAACTCTTAAATTCGGATTTTATTACATATGAGAAACAAAAATTTGTGGTATTTAAAACTTGGACTTTATTTAATTTCCTACTACTAACATTTCTCTAATAGAATAATCATGAGTTCGAATCCCTTGATTTTTTTTTTTTTTTTCTAGAAAAGAAATTTATAGGGCCTACTATAGACATGTCATATAAGTATTTGGGCTTTTTAAAACTCAATCATGCTTGATTATGATTAACTGATCAAATTATAATTTAATAAAAATCTATTTTGTAAAGAGTTCTAAAACAATACGTGAAAACAATGAGTTTTATTTCTTTAGATAATTGTTTTTTCTTATATATATATATATTGAAATAATACTATATAAGTACTAGTGACACTATTGATAATTTTTTTTTTTTTTTATTATTGGTACTACTGATAACTAGTACCTTATAGATTGCTCTGAATAATGTCGTAGCGATGCCAGCACCACGTAATATAATTATACTAGGCAATTAAAATAATATAATAAAAGAGAAAAAGACACCTAATACTATTTTTTGATAAATAATACCAAGAATTCTATGTCTAAACTTTTACTTATTTTTGTACTGTTTTTTTTTTAAATAAAAATAACAAATTCTTGCTAAGAAAGATCAAATAATGTCTTAGAATTTCTATTTTTTCTTGTTTCTTTTTGCTACTAGCAAATAATGTCTTAGAATTTCTATTTTTTCTTGTTTCTTTTTGCTACTAGTTACTTGTAGCAAATCGCTCTTAAAATTAATTACCAATTTATTATTAGAAATCATAAACTAATTTATTTTTGGAAACTAGAAATCAAATTGATTACTAAAACCAACAATCATATTGGTTTCCACCATAAATATCATAACTATTTTATTAATAAAAACTAAAAACCAAATTAGTTTATATCATAAACAGTAGAACTATTTGGTTAATTCAATTATTGATTACCAGAAACTAATTTGGTTATTGGAAACTAACTGATAGAATTCAAAAACCAATATATATTTATGTTGCTTTTACTTCAAAAATATAATTATTTAATTTGAGAATTTGATCATATTTTTCAGTGTTCTTGTTCAATGCCTCACCTAATTCTTGCTACAGGGTATTCGGGGAAAAAAAATCATAATAGTTTTTAGAAAACTTTCATTTTTTTCTTGTGATTTGAAGAAGAAATCACAATGGTTTATAGGAAATTTTCGTAATTTCCTGTGATTTACTTAGCTACAGGACATTCTGCTAAAAAGAAACCACGATGGTTTTTAAGAAATTTTTGTGGTTTCCTTTGATTTATTTAGCTACAGAATATTCTGCAAAAAGGAAACCACAATAGTTTCACAAAAATATTTATATTATTATGTGATTTATTTATGTACAAGACATTCAACTAAAGAAAATCTTTATGCTTTCTTATAATTTACTTACATACGGGACTTTCGGTTAAAGAAAACCAAACTAGTTTCTAAGAAACTTTTTGTGGTTTATTATGATTTATATACTTACAAGACATTATGCTAATGGGAAACTAATTTAGTTTTCAAAAAATCTTTGTAATTTTTTGTAAAAAAAAGATGACTTATTTACTAAAATGTCAATGCAGTTTTTAGCTTATAAAGTATTTAGAAAGAAGTCATAAAAATGTCGTACAAATTTTTATTATTTTTAAAAGAACATAAATTTGATAATATTTTTTAAAAATAAGTATAAATGTCAAAGAGCGCTTTTCCCTCTTAAAAATTTGTCCAGCTCGCAGTTTGTTGATTTCATTTTTTTTCTTTTCTTTTCTTTCTTTGTTTTTTTTTTTTGTTTTTTTTTTTCAGGAAGCACTTTGGTGATTTGGTAATTGGCAAATGCTGAAACCCGACTCGACCCGAGTTATCTGGTAATTCTGTTGACTTCCGACTAAAACCCTCACTCAACTGGAACTTACCCCTCCTCCTCGCATGGCGTCGCCTCTGCTTCCGGTCTCCGGTAATTCTTCAATCTCCTTTACTCCGTTTCTCTTACTTTCTGTTTGGTTGCTCAGAAACTGAACAAAAGTTGGAAATTTGATCTGGTTCTGTTCCAAAATTTGGGGCCCGAAAATTGGTCTTATACCCTACCCTAGCTTCTTCATTTACATTCAATAAATAAAATCATGACTAGTACCGACTGGTTGCCGAGCTTAATCAGTTTTTAAAATTTGGATTTNAGTTCTAGGGTTTTATGCTTGCATTTGTACTGGGGTGGGTTTTAAATTTCTTCGGAAAAATTGATTTAATCAGTAGTAATATGAATCGTCAGTAGCGGAAGTTCACTCAGTCTTTCAGCTTGTGGATTGCTTTTGATTTTTACAGCTTCAAAAACGAGATTGTGCTATGTTTCTTAAGGACGGAATTCTTCTTGTATTGTTGTTGTTATCATCATTGTGAATTTTATCATTTATGATTGTTTGCTAGGGGCTTCTGCTGAACTCAAGAGTAGAAGAAGTGACATATCGTTTAGTACTACCTGTGCCATGGACTTTGCCGCTGGTGTTTCTAATTCACTAGATGCGCTCCAGTGGGAAAAGAGAAGGATATCTTCGGACTCCGATTATTCGTCAGTTGTGATGTTGAGAGAGACTGAAACTTCTTTACCCACTCTACGTAAGCCCGGGTATTATATGGAGCCATGCTTTGATGAGTTGGTCAGGAGGGAACTGATGGATCCTGGTTATTGTAGCCGGGTTCCTGAGTTTACGGTTGGAAGGTATGGTTTTGGTTCTGTTAAGTATATTGGAGAAACTGATGTAAGATGGTTGGATCTAGATAATATTGTGACGTTTAATAGGCATGAGGTTGTTGTGTATGAAGATGAAAGTACCAAGCCTTTGGTTGGTCAGGGCCTTAACAAGACTGCTGAAGTAACTTTGGTGCTAAAATTACCACTCTCAAATCTGGAGGATGATCTGAAAGAAAGTATGGTGGGTAAATTAAAGCCGAGTGCCGAGAGACAGGGTGCTCAGTACGTATCGTTTGATCCCTCAAAGGGTGAATGGAAATTCTTGGTTGCCCATTTCAGCAGGTTCGGATTAAGTGAAGATGATGAAGAGGATATCACAATGGATGATGCTACTGCAGTTCAAGAACCAACGGAGATGAGTGGTGGTGGGATCTCTGATATTGATGAGAAAGCCCAATTGGATGGTTTTGGAAGTTTGCTTTCTCATTCTCTTCCTACTCATCTTGGGCTTGACCCAGTAAAGATGAATGAAATGAGAATGCTGATGTTCCATGACGAGGAGGAGGATGGAGATGATTTCGATCAATTACCCAGTTGTCAGAATCCGTTGTTTAAGAAAGAATCCGTCAGACCTTCTCTACAGAATTTGACTCCAGTGAATCATAGAACTACTCCACTAGTTCGAAAAACCCCATTGGCATTGCTTGAGTACAAGCATGGTAGTTTTGATTCGAACTCTCCTGGAGCCATTTTGATGGCCCAACAAATTAAGACCACGCCTCACAAGAAATTCAAAGCGGAAGGTTTTGTGCTGGACCTCAGGCATGAAACACCAGTAAGTAGACACCATTCTCGGTGCATAGTTGATGCAGGATTGTTCATGGGTAGGTCATTTGGTGTAGCATGGGGTCCAAATGGAACCCTCGTTCATGCTGGTACACCTATAGGTGGTAATGATTCTCAGAAGGGGTTGTCTTCTGTAATCCATTTTGAGAAGATTGCCATTGACAAAGTGGTTAGAGATGAAAAGAATAAAGTGAGGGAGGAACTTCTTGATTTTTCTTTTGATTCTCTTTTAAATCTCCACAAAGAAATAAATCACAATTCAAAAGAAGTTGAATTTGGATCCTTTAAATTGAAGCTTCAAAAACTTGTCTCTGATCGTGTACAGCTTTCAGAGATTTGTAGGAGCTATGCAGAGATTATCCAAAAGCAGCTGGAAGTACCCGGGTTATCCCCTTCCGCCCGCACTTGTTTGATGCACCAAATAATGGTCTGGGAGTTGATAAAAGTCCTTTTCTCAGATAGGGAAAATAGTAGAGAATTGAAACCTTTGGCTAAAGACAATGAAGAAGACATGATGCAGGACCAGGATGTAAAGGAAGCTTCTCCAGAAGCTGATGTTGAAGCACTCCCTCTTATCCGAAGGGCGGAGTTCAGCTATTGGCTGCAAGAAAGTGTCTGTGGTCATGTACAAGATGACATAAGCTCCCTAAATGAGACCAATTATCTACAACACATATTTTTACTCCTGACTGGGCGGCAGTTGGATACTGCCGTGGAACTGGCTGTTTCTAAAAGTGATGTAAGACTTGCTTGTTTATTGGGTTTGGCTGGTGGGTCCATGGTAAATCGTTCTGATGTTGCAAAGCAGCTAGATCTTTGGAAAATTAATGGTCTGGATTTCAGTTTCATTGAGAAGGATAGGATAAGGCTTTATGAGTTGCTTGCCGGCAACATTCATGGTGCTTTGTATGACTTTGAAATTGACTGGAAGAGGTTCCTAGGTTTATTGATGTGGTATAAACTACCTCCTCATGCTTCATTGCCCATTGTTTTTCGCACTTATCAACATCTTCTTGATGATGGAAGAGCTCCATGTCCTGTTCCAGTTTACGTTGATGAAGGATTTGAAGAAGAGGCTATAAATTGGAGAACAAAGGAGCGTTTTGATGTCTCATACTATCTTATGCTTCTTCATGCAAGTGAAGAAAGTCAGCCTGGATTTTTGAAAAATATGTTCAGTGCCTTCTCTTCAACTCATGATCCACTTGATTATCACATGATTTGGCATCAACGTTCGGTTTTAGAAGCAATTGGTGTTATCAGTTCTAATGATCTTCATGTTCTTGATGTAGCACTTGTTTCTCAACTAGTGTGTTTGGGCCAGTGCCATTGGGCCATCTATGTGGTTCTCCATATGCCTTATCGTGAAGATTTTCCATATCTTCAGGCTAACCTTATTCGGGAGATCTTGTTCCAATACTGTGAATCTTGGAGTACTCAAGAAAGTCAACACCAGTTTATTGAGAATTTAGGTGTTCCAGTTGCATGGCTGCATGAAGCAATGGTATGCTAATCTTCTGGTATTTCAGTTCTGCTCTTTCTTATAGTTTCTTCTTGATACGTCATGCCAACTTGGCAATTTATCGATTACAGTCACATAACTTTAGTTTGTAATCCTTATCTAGTTCAAGATGGGAAATATTTATATCTTGCCAGACTGGCTATCTAGTTCAAGATGGGAACATATTTATATCTTGCCAGACAGTTTTGTAGAAAGCTCATTTCCTTGGTCTTCTCCCACAGATGAATTTGTTGATACTGCACTTTATATGGATTCTACTGAAATGATTTAGAATATTTAAATTCTGACAATCTCTATCTGCTAGTTGAATTATTTTATTCTACAAATTGCAGGCAGTTTATTACAATTACGTTGGGAATCTCTCAAAAGCTCTTGAACACTTTCTTGAATGTGCTCTTTGGCCAAAAGCTCATACCATTTTCATAACCTCGGTTGCACATACTCTGTTCTTGTCAGGTAAACTTTCATACTTTGTTGAAATAATGCTATCTGGATGCATTGAGTTTATTCTCATATTTATTCTTTTGCAATAATTAATTTTGAGGAATCTCGTGATACCCAACCATGTTTGAAAAACATTGTTATTGAACTCTTAACATATGTTTAAGTATGATGTAGCAGGATGTTTTCTCCCTATTATAAGAAAGCAAGATAGTTGAACATTATAAAGTCAGTGTTTTTCCCAAAACCCTGTATTTAGCTTGACCTTTCTGCAAGATTGGATTTGTATAGTTACTGAAACTGTTGATATCTTCAGCTTATCTTTCTCTATCTGAAGGAACAACATGCTTCCTTTTAGTTTTAGGACATTGCTATTTGTCCACTGTAAAACTTGCTGATCTGTATTATATTTTATTTTAACACAGGTAAACATTCAGAGATATGGAACCTTGCAACTTCAATGGAAGACCACAAGTCAGAAATTGACAACTGGGACGTGGGGGCTGGAATATACATTTCATTCTATATTCTGAGAAGCTCACTGCTTGAAGATAATGATACCATGACTGAACTGGTAAGATAATTCATTTCCATCAGCATCATTATCCACATTTAGAATAGCAAATCTAAGATTAATTGGTTTCAGAGATCAATATCCAGAGTAGAAAATGTGGAAATAATTGGATTCAGTGTGAGGCTTATTTGGTTCAATTGCGAGGTTGCTGCGTGTTGTAAACTGTCAGCATCTTGAGCATGTTGTTAAAATAACTAACTCTTGAGTTAGCTTCTCGAATAGACACTGCAGCCTTAGCTTCTTCTAATTCAGATTTTCCATCTTTCCCTTAAAAGCTGACAAAGTGAACATGAACTATGATTAGAATTCTCTTGAGAGCCTTTTACTGAAAAGAATGTACCAGTGACGTTGGGTTTATACTTCTTTCTTTTTTCCTCTGTTAAGTTAACAAAAAGCTTTATTAAAGGAAGAAGAAGAAACAAAGGACCAGACTGAGGGCTAGGGACCTTTCACCTAGCTACAAGACAGCACAACAGAAACGTAAACCACAATGTTCCAATTATTAGAGATATTGAAAAGAGGAACTCATGAGGGTTAGATAACTCCCATGATGTCTGGGGTTTGATTCCGAATGGGGACCTAACCTATCTAACAATATGCTAGAGTTTCCTGCCCGCCAAATATTGTACAGTTCAGCAGGAAGACAAGTATCCAGAAAAAAAAAACAGGAAAAGAGAGAGAGGACAGTTGATAACTCTTTGGTAAAAGAAACACAAAGAGACACCCAGCAATGCATTCTCTTCCACATAAAATCTTCATCATGTTGGGTTTATACAAATTCATTGCATTATGTTTAAAGTTTTATTTAGGCTTAACTATAGAGTGAGATCTTTCCTCAGCTGTTTTTCATGTGTTTGTGAATTCTGAAAGGAGAGTGAAACCTCAGTCGTCTGTCCTTATAGACATCAGTTTAGTTTTCTTTCCTGTAACAAGTATTGACGAACGTGAAATATCTTTGCAGGGTTCTCTTGAGAGCAAAAATGCTGCCTGCAGAAGCTTTGTTTGTCAGTTGAATGATTCTTTGGAAGTTTGGCGTGGTAGATTACCAGTTGATGCCAGGTATGTTATCTTTATGTACATTCATATTACTTATTGATCTCCTGGATTTGTATTTACAAATATGGTAACCTCAAAAAAGATGCCGAGACTTTCAATCAAATCTTTGAACTTACACACTTGCATGGGTTTGTGTCCAATCTGCGTTTTCGCAGGGTAGCTTATTCAAAAATGGCAGAGGAGATATGCAGTTTGCTATTGTCTGATCTTGGGGAGGGCTCCACATGTGATGTACAGTTAAGCTGCTTTGACAGTGTTTCTAGCGCTCCAATTCCTGATGAACTCCGATCTAGTCATCTGCAGGATGCTGTGTCTCTTTTTACATGCTTTCTGTCGGAGGTGGCGGCTACCTAAGACTTTTCCTCTTCTTTTCTCCTTAATTGATGCTCAGCTTCATCTACATGATTCGAGAAAGTTGGCCGGTTTTTGTAATGAAACTCATCTCCTGCAATTTCATTGAATGTTTACTTTCATTTATTGGTGATAGCTTGAGAAAATTGAGTTTAATTTCACATCCAGAGGTGTTGTATATTTTGGTTGAGTAAGTATTCAAGTAGTTTAGTTTTGACTTTTGAGTTAAATTAATCCATGGGATACACAGTTGATCGATCTTAGTTGTTGTTCGTGAAGATTCGGTTTCAATAGAATATTACTTAAGGTGCTAGTGAAGTTTCTTCATAAAGACTAGCAAATGTTGTTTGCCTGCTTTCCCTGGATATCTTTATATATTTTTTTGATGGTTTAAATAATGATTACTAATTTACTAGAGAAACTCCTGCCTTTAAGCTGATTATTTTAAAAAACAAAAAGCGAAATTATGCTTATAAAAAAAAAAAAAGGAAATTTGTTGCATGCTGCTCTTCAAGTATTAACCATTTTTTTTTAAAGGAGAATGAATTTCATTCAAATCAGTACATTCATAAGATTTAGAGGAGATTTTCTTCCCCTGACAAAATTCTTTGTTTATTTTAAGAATATATACTAAACATTTTTAAGTCCAATTCAGTCTCTGAGTTCATCTTAAACTATCGATAACTACTCCATTAAGACTACACCCTCAACGAACAAATACAATAATTTATACGTTTGAGATAAAAATATCTCCCCGTCACTCCATTGATTGTAAAATCGAAGAAGATGAAATTATTATTTATATTATTAATTATTGATCTTATTAATCCCGTTAAAAGTAGAGGAATTAAATTTCAACGACTGAATGCCTAAAAGAGATTGTTATTACCATTTTCCTTTCTATAAATATTAAAAAAAGAAAAAGACTAACTAGTTATTTGAATATTTTTTTTACCTAAAACTTAGTATATGATTAAAGTAAAAAATTTATACTTAAATGTTCAACTCACTTAATGATAAAAGCAGAAATATAATATATTTCATGAGTAAAATTTTAAAATAAATGGACATTTAGCCATTACTTTTAAAATATAAATATCTATTTAAATCAATTTAAAAAATTGATCATTTAACTAATTTTCTCAGAAAAAAGAAAAGAAAGAATCCGTTAAAAGAAGAGTATCCACAAATAAAATACCCTAAAGCATCGCATTTCTACAATTTAAACAATATATTTTAGTTTGTGTAAAATTATACATCCTTATTTTAAAAGTCTGAAAATTTGTACATTCTATATATAAATTAACTAACAAATTTTTCATTAAATACAGAATCTGAATTGACGATATCTTATTTTTGTTGACTAACAAAATTTTTTTATTGAAAATAATTTAAAATGATTAGTATAAATCATTCAATTTGTACAAAAAACAATAAATTTATAGAGATTTAAAATGTAAAGTATAATTTTGTACAAACTAAAAATATGGTTTAGGTCGTATCTTGTTTTTTTTTTTTTTTTTTTTCATTTTTATCCGTTATTCTAATAGAGAAATTAGGTTAAATATGCATCATAAGAGGCATATTTTGGCAAATATGCTTCCCTCAATAAAACTCTGAAAAATATGCATATACCCACCTAAAATGTCACTTCTGCCCCTAATAATTGGTTTATAATGTATATGTCGCTTTTCTCCTCTTTAACCAAGCTGTAGCTCCTTATTCCTCCCTCTATATCCTCACAATCTTTTCTGTAATCTCATGCTTGAATTTATCACACTGTCTAAGGAACTGAAATTCTAAGAGCAGAAAAGAAGAAAAGGATAAAAGTTGAAAAAACAGAAAAAAGACGTGGCAGTAAGACGGAGGACGGAAATCTGTGAAATGGGTACGTAATTTATATGTTCAAATGTTATGGGTACTATTTGAAATAGTTTTTAACTGAGTTTCGATATGTTACGAGCATAATTTATACATTAAAAATTATTTTCTAGGTCTGGGATTATCTGCAAAAGTCTAGATTTCTCAAAAAATCAGACTACCTCAGTATAAGCATCGAATTTTCGATGTAATTTTGACCATATTTCGATGAAGTCTGAGATGTAAGAATTTCGTTGACTATATTTCGATTATAATTCGATGGTAGTCGAATTTTCGACCTATTTTCGATGACTATTCGATGGTAGTCGAATTTTCGACCTATTTTCGATGACTATTTCGATTATTTTTTTCGATGACTATTTCGATTATTTTTTCGATCAATTTCGATGTATTTCGATTATAATTTCGACCAAATTTCGATGATGTCTGAGATGTAAGAATTTCGTCGACTATATTTCGACTATAATTCGATGGTAGTCGAATTTTCGACATATTTTCGATGACTATTCAATTATTTTTTTCGATGACTATTTCGATTATTTTTTCGATCAATTTCGATGTATTTCGATTATAATTTCGACCAAATTTCGATGAAGTCTGAGAAGTAAGAATTTCGTCGACTATATTTCGACTATAATTCGATGATAGTTGAATATTCGACCTATTTTTGATGATTATTTCGATTATTTTTTTCGACCAATTTCGACTAATTTTCGATGGCTAAAAATATAGATTCTTCTTTTTACATTTTATGATTTTTTCTGTTGAATCTAATTTTTTTTTTTGTTTCATCTGCAGAGTCACGTTTCAACATCATAGTTTTGTATAACGATGAATGGAAGTTGTCGTCAGAGAAAATATTATGGTCTTATATTGCTAAAGAAAGTAAGGCCATGAGTGTATGGATGGGTATAACTTTTGTGACCCTTGTAGATAAGCTGTATGAGGTAATTGGAGTTGATAAAAATCGTTTTGATTTAGAACTTAAGGTTGTTTATAAATGTGATGGTGGAGATGGAATCCCTATTCTTCTAACGAAGATTACCTCTGATAGTGACCTAGAAATTTGGCTTGAGGAGATATCTTACTCTATTCAGAACCGTACTCCTTTATGTGTGTCAATTTTACCGAAGTTGACACCTGTGGGTGAAGGTTGCAGTCAAAATGCTTTATTTGTGCCTGAAACAGGTGCAAAGAAAATAGATGAGTTAAAGGAATACTTTGGTGAAGTAGCTAAGACTCCAGGGATAACAACAGAGACTTCAAGTAGTCGAGTGCGTAGAATAAGAATAGTAGATAATGAAGCAAAGTGGAGTACTCTCTTGTTTTTAAATGGAGAATTGCTGCAGGAAACACCTAACAACTTATCAGTTGGATCTTCTAATTCAGTGAAAATCGTGATCGGTCAACTATTTGAGAATAAGGAAGACTTGAAGCTAAAGCTGCACTTGCATGCAATGAAGTGCAATTTTGAGTTCAAGGTAAAAAAGTCAGGCAAAGACTGTTGGTTTATAACATGTATAGATGACAATTATACGTGACGGTTGCGAGCTAGAAAGATGGAGCAATCTGACATGTTTGAGGTGCGAAGATATGTGCCTGAACACACATGTTCGTTGGCAATAAGACATAAGGACAATAGACAAGCAGCACCATGGGTTATTGGACATTGCATTAAGAGAAAGTACACAAATTCAGCCAACCCTAATTATGCCCCTCGATCAATAATCGACGATTTCTTTAAAGACTATGGGATTAACATGACATATGAAAAGGCGTGGAGATGTAGAGAAAAAGCACTTCTGTATCTGAGGGGAACAGTGGATGGTTCATACTAAAAGCTGTCATCTTACTTATATATGTTAGAGAAGACTAGTCTAGGAACAGTCACGCATTTAGAGACCGATGAGATAGGACGTTTCAAGTATTTCTTCATGTCACTAGGTACATGTATTCGGGGTTTTAGAACAATATGCCATCCTATGCTATGTGTGGATGGATCCTTCTTAAAAACAAACTGTGGAGGGATAATGTTGGCTGCGATTGCACAAGATGCAAACAGACAGTTGTATCCTGTTGCATTTGGAGTAGTCGACTCAGAGAACAACGACTCCTGAATGTATTTTATCGTGAAACTAAAGGAAGCAATTGGAAATATTGAGAACTTGGTCTTCGTATCAGACCGACACCTAAGTATTGCGAATGCATTGTCGACTGTGTTCCATGAAGCACACCATGGAGCTTGCATATATCATATTGATATGAATATCCAAGCAAAATTTAAGACTAATCATTGCCACAGTGAGTACTTCTTGGCGGCAAAATCCTATCGGATGAGTGACTTTCTTCATCATTTTGAGAAGATT
>JXTB01000003.1:3209248-3222653 GCA_002914805.1 Parasponia andersonii
ATATATATATATATATATATATATATATATATATATATATATATATATATATATATATATATATATATATATATGTCATGTTTCAGCCTCCAGTAAGTCGTCTACTAAAGAGTTGGAACGGATCGATAACATGTTTTATTCATATGCTGATGGGTCCTCCAATATGATTGAGTAAGTATTACTCTATTTTTATTTTTATTTATTTTAATATTATTTACATCTAATTAGCTTTAATTCAGTTCCCTCAATCTGCTTAATTTTCGGTTATGGCTTATGGCTTTATCTGAGTGCTGAGCTCTAGGCTAATTGGACTCACATTTTCACATGTTAATTGCATTATTGAGCAGCCCAGAAGGAATTGAAACTCTTTGTTCGGACTTGGAAGTCGATCATACCAATGTCAGGATATTGATGCTTGCCTGGTAACTATATATATATATGTATATTAATCTGTTTAGTCTCGACCTATGTGTAAAAATCTCACTGAGTGCATATATACCAGGAAAATGAAGGCTGAAAAACAGGGATACTTTACCCTGGTAAGTAACATTGTGTTATTCATGTTTACATAATTCTTTACTGTTCTCTGTTTTCTCTTTGATAATATAATTGCCCCTACTTCATTATTAAAAAAGAAAAGGTGCAAATAGGAAGGTTTCATGACATATTTAACTGAAAATATGAGTTAGATCAATCATACCGGTTTACAATTATGTAGTCTTGAAAAGACATTCTTGTTTATTTCTATTCTGGACATTAAGATTCATCAAAATGCTATACACTATTTGATGCATGTTGTGCTTCAATACTCTTTCAAGAATTACTGCAGCCTTCATTTCTGTATTTTACACTGGCACTGTCTTGTATAGTTTTATAGTAGTTTCTGGTTTCTCTGGGATTTTTTTGGATGCATGGCTCGTTTTGTATATGCTGATTGACATGCCCCCCCCCTCCTTTTTTTCCTTCTTATTTTTTTATAGGAAGAGTGGCGAAGAGCCCTCAAAGCATTAAGGGTTGACACTCTGAATAAATTGAAAAAGGCGCTTCCTGAGCTAGAGAAAGAGGTATAATCTCTGGATTTATTCCTTTTGATTACTCTTGTGATTTAATAGGCTCATTACAGAATGTTACTGAACTAGAATTCTGATTCTGCTTGCTCTTTCTTTTATTGTCGAATACAAAGGTCAGGAGGCCATTGAATTTTGTGGATTTCTACTCGTATGCATTCCGATACTGTTTAACAGGTTATCAGTTGATTTTGGCAATTTTGCCCCCCTTGAAACATTAGTTACTTTGTATAAAAAATTATATAGATATGCTTAATTTTACTTTCCGTAATTTATTTTGTCAGAGGAGAAACAGAAGAGCATAGATATAGAGAGCATCTGCGAATTATTAAATATTGTTTTAGGATCTGAGTACCCTGCCCAGGTTGAATCATTTGTTGAGTATTTAAAGGTGAGTGCCTGCATTTGTATTGTGTTTCTCTTAGTTTACTGCTCTTGCGCATCTATATAACCTTTTCAAGATCACATCCAAAAAGAACCTCTATGTCACATGTACTTTAGAGGATAGGTTTTTCTATTGATTAAAGCCGCAAATTATAAGCTTTATTGATAAAGTAATCGTGATGCAAACTATTTTTTTCTTTTTATTTTGATGCAGATTCAGAATGATTACAAAGTCATAAACATGGATCAGTGGATGGGTTTTCACCGGTTTTGCAATGAGGTGGGCTTACTGTTTTCTTATGTTATTCTAGTTCCTAGTGTTGCTTCCATTTATTTCCCCATTCATACTAGCATACCGCACAGGATGAAGCTCTAAGATCTAAGTCATTGATGACTGTAATTAATTGTGCCTTTGATGTCTAAGTTGAAATTCTTTACTGCTTCTGGGTTGTACTTGCTTCATGTCAAGCCATCCCTTGCAATTATAATCATGCAGAGCTAGGATAAGAGTTGTAGTATGTGGTTAACCTTAAGATGCTGAGATATTATAATTAAATCTAATCTTGTATCTTTACTCGCTGACCAATTTGTAGTAAGAGACTCAAGATAAAAGTAGGAGATGGAAAATGAAATAATTTGAAGGGGTAGTAAGGTGGAAGACTTTTATTTCATCACTTATGCTGCTAATATTTTAGGCCTAGCTTTTTCCACTGATAGTCAATGACTTCATTTAAGAATCGTTCAGTGACGTCATTTAAGAATCCTATTATGTGTTATGTTTCCCCTCATGGCATTTGTTCATGCCTAATGCATTACTGTTGTTGCACAGATAAGTTTTTCAGGTCTTGAAAACTATGATCCTGAACTTGCTTGGCCTTTGATCCTGGACAATTTTGTTGAGTGGGTGCGGGAGAAGCGAATCTAAAGCTGAAAAGTTTCCGGTCAACTTGATTCTGTGCTATAAACTACAATTGCCATAGTAGGTGCGCCGGAAATCCTTATTTACCAGAATGAAGTCTGAACATTGTTTTGGCATTGCTGTTTTCTTACTCTCTTTATTTATTTACTTAATTGATGTCACTGTAATTGGTATATTTTCAGGCTACAAAACCTCATACATGAAATGGATCAAGAAATCTTTTTTTTTTTTTAATGAGGGGCAGGACTCTTATCCTTCCAAGCATAAATGGTCAATGAGAAAATATTGCTTACTGTTGGAAATTACATGTCTCTGTTAGTAGTATGCTTGAGAGAGTCTTGGAAAATATTCTCTTCTTTTTCTTTTTTGCTCTTTTCNAAAACTATACGCTATCTAGAAATATTTCTGGTTGCATATGCAATGTTGTGCGAATTTTAAATATATACAGAAAGAAAAGATTATAATGGGCTTTATAAGCTTTACTTGTGGTTCAGCCTTCCCGCTTGGGAAAAAAAAAAAAAAAAGAAAACCAACATTAATATACAGTCGATACTAATCATACTAGCATCTAATTAGATGTTGCAAGTTATTTCAGTTGATCCTTTTATCCTTTTTTAACAATTGAACTTTGCATTTAATAGTGAAACGGGCAGACAACAGAATCATAATAGCATTGTGTGATTATGTCTTGAATTTTTACGAATTCAATTCTTGAGAAAGGCTATATATAACACTTGAACCCTCGTTAAAAAGATTATTTTCAACACGAAAAATGTTACAAATATTGGGACTAGATATTCCGCAGAAATGGGGAAATATAAACTGTAACTTCGCAAGCAAAATAATATGTATATGCAAAAGAAAACAAGAGAACGAATAACAGCTTCAAAATGGCAGACGAGATTCTGGAAATGTGCCTAGTTTTACTAGGCATGTTGTTGATTGTTTGATTCAATTATTCTTAATCAAGTCAAATAAGTGGTTCCATATTTGTCGACCCAACAAGCACCTTGAGAAGAAAAAGTAACGTTCAGTGCTTGGTTGAAGAGGACAGCCTTCATCAAAAGCGATAGGCACACCTTTTCTTGCAGATCAATTCCATGATTGACGACTGGATCTTTAACTTTTTTAGACAAAAACTTTCTGAAAAGGAAAAGTTCACCCGAACATACTGTCCGATGTATCTTGCAAATACGACTTCGTTTAACGTTGTTGCATATTTTCCTCCAATCTCAACTTTTTTTTTCTATGCAAGTGCATACGTATATTTAGACTTAAACATCGTGGTATATATGTATACTTCAACTTGAAGAAAAAACGGAGTTTTTATTTTCTTTCGGATGAGTTGGGGTTTTCTTAGTGTCTTGAAGCAACAGTTTTGAACCAAAATGTGTGTACCAATGCCGAATTTCTTTTTTCTTACCGAATAATTCTTCGTCCAGATTTGTGATTACAATTTTTCATTACAACAGAAAAAGGAAGAAAGGAACATAAATTCATCAATACTGAAGCATGATTTTATCTAATAAACTCACCAAATCTGACATGGCAATAGAATAGCATCATGCCAAGTTACAGGAAAACTGAAAACTAAACAAAAAGAGGGGCAATTTTGCAGATACATATAATTACTTGCCGGAAAAAATGAAAGCATACCCATTTACAGATATGTGCTGCATGCTTTTGCTAAGATGTTGTCAGCATTATAAGACCACCAGAAGATTTAGATAGAGAATTGAAAACTTCATCTTCATTCTTTTAATCTTGTTTGTTTTCCTTTTTTCTATGAGGATTTTCATCGAAATATTGGAAAGACGCTTCAAATTGCAACATTCAAGATGCTGAAGAACTGACAACCAAAGGAGAAGATGGAGGAAGAGGCCGTCTCGTTCTGCTTCTACCTCTGCGAGTTGTGGTGGCAGGAGAAGATGAGGAAGAAGGAGAATTGGAAGAAGTCAACACGTTTGACTCGATTGTCAACGTCTTCTTCTCTCCTTCTAAAGGTTTGTCTTCAATTCTATGATGCCCAACTCTGGTTGAATTTAAAGTCACAGGAAGAACACAGTTGCACATAAAACCTGCGTAGACGACAATTACACTTCAATGCAGAAAGAACCTAAAAAGAAAAGAGGCTTTCCGTTTCAACCTTGTTTTGACTAATTGGTTGAACTACTAACTTAGTATTAACCAAAACGCTAAATATAGGTTGCCAGAAATGAAATTAAAAAAACTTAATTATCAATAACATGTTAAGAGGAAAAGCATGAATGCCAAAAATACAGAACCAAACCAACATAGACTCAGATTATGCATTCCTTCTACACAACAACATGACATAAAAAAGCATTGGAAGAGTCTTTTACCGATTCTCGCAAGCCGATTAACCCAACTTGGGATCGGATTGCCAGTCAATCTAATACAAGCATCATTGCAGAAATGGTTGCAGTTTTTGGTGATCAAATTATAGGCATTTCCTCTGTATACTTCTGCAAGTTCCTCCATTACTGCTCTCACTTCTGCAGTTGGCATATCGGTTTTGCCTATCAAAATTGTCTTTCTGAATGTAAATCCATCACATTGTTTAGGCTCTCCTTCGAAAATCCCAGTACTCGAATACTCATGAGCTCCAAAAGCATACTCGACACCATGAACTACAATACATCTAATCAGTATTAAACTTCTTTTCTCATTTAACAAACACAAAACCCAGAAGAGAAAAAAATGCAGACATGGCCATAGAAGGCTGAACAAGACACATTAAGTAAAGAATTTCGCAACCCTTTGCCAATTCCCAGAAATCAATGCAAAAACCAAAAATAGAAATGAAGATCACTGGATTGATAGTTTCGGATTTAAGCAATAGAAGAACTTAAATAAGACAAACCATTTGATCTGAAACCAAAATAATAAAAGACATTTCTCTTTTCTTTTGCATTTTCTCATCAACCAAGCAATGAAAGAACATTTTTTTTTTAAAAAAAAGAAAAAAGTAAAAACCTTTCGCTGTGTTCTTTAAGTGGGAATCTATTCCTTTCAAGTGAACCAAACTCACCAAATCCACTGAACTAGGATTTGAAAATGAAGAACATGAAAGTAATCAAATTCAAACACAGATCTAGATTACACCATCAAAAGAAACGAAAAAAACCCAGATAAGAAAAATGAAAACTGGTACCTTGTACCCCAGAATGGTAAACTCCAAGACCAAGCCAGTAGGCATAGCCATTAATGGGTGTCAGATCATAGACATTGAGGTACACTGGCACAGATCCATTTTCTGCATTGCTGCAAGATTTTCTGCACAACATTATGATATTAATTTCTTTAATTATTTTTACATTTAGAGACTTAATTTGCTGATAACAAATCTCAGCAAAGAGTCCCTATCAGCTACAGAGTAATACTTCCATCATAGAACATCACAGAGGAGGGGAAAAAAAAAAGAATAGGAATATATTTTTTAAAAAAGAAATGAAAAGAAGAAGGGGTTAGATTTATTTAAGGAAATATTATGATTCGGTGGAGATTTTTGAAATATAAAGAAGGGAATGAGAATCTTCTCCAAATGGGTTCCACCGGCGGCAGGTAGTGCCGCACTGGCTATTATTTTTAGAGTATAGTTTATTTCTCCATCTTTTTTTTTTTTTTTTTCTATAGAGTATAGTTTGGTTTTATATGAAATCTGGGTTTGAAAAATAGTTGGGCCTGGATTTAGTTGGAATTACAGTAATGATTGAGATTGGTTACACTCTGATTCTCTGAGCTGGGTTTCAAGTCACATTTAAAATTTTGAAATTTTTTTTGAGAAAGTAACGTACACTAATTATGGTACATAGTGGGTGTGACACATTTTTTATTAATGACCTCAAATTAGTGTTTTTTTTAACGAAATTTAATAGTAAATATTAGAGTTTCGGTTTCGGGTGCACAGAAAGAGGAGGGGCCATCCAGATGGGAGTTCTATTATTTAAAAAAATTTCATCAATTTTATATCCTGTATTTTGATATTTTGTTCAAATTATATCTTCTGTTTGATTATTATTAATATTAATTTTTAGATTTGAAATTTGTTACAAATTTATACTCTGACACTAATTTAGAGCAGTTAATTTATCAAGTTGTTATTTAAAAAATTAAAAATAAACTATATAAAAATTGATCCGAGAATAAATTTATTAAATAATCTTGATAAATTAACTGATTTAAATTAATATTATGGTATAAATTTATAACAAATATTAAATCTAAAGATTAATATTGATAATAACTAAAACAAAAAATATAAACAGATCAAAATGTCAAAATATTCGACACAAAAATGATATTATCCCTGG
The DNA here is from genome assembly GCA_002914805.1 of Parasponia andersonii. NCBI lineage: Eukaryota > Viridiplantae > Streptophyta > Magnoliopsida > Rosales > Cannabaceae > Trema > Trema andersonii. The sequence continues at coordinate 3,215,953 of JXTB01000003.1, forward strand.
TTTAAATTGTGAAGTCTTGACTTGAGTTTAACTCATTGAACACAATCTTCTTTGTTAAAGAGTATTGGTTGATTTATTTATCAAAAAATGAAAAGAAAAAAGAAAGATAAAAAAGAAGGGTTTGATGATGAGCTAAAAGTGAGATAGACATTGAATCGTTGAAAATACATTTTAGGGGATAGATTGTCATGTTCATAGGTGGTCATAATCATATCATTGGAATAGCCTTTGCAACCTTTGCAGGTTACAATAATAACTATGCACAGACTGGGTACCACATGCAATTTCAATAGAAACCAATGTTTTGTAAAGCTTTCTTAGAATCCAAAATATAAAAAAATATATATAGAGCTAGCCTTTTTTTTTAAAGAGCTTTTGGAAGATTGGGTTAACATGTTCTAAATATAGAACAAACGTTCCGAATTAAAAAAAAATTAAGTTATCCTAATATGATAATATCTTTACTTTTATTTCATTAAAAAAAATGTCACAACACTTTTAAAATTTATGGAAAACAAAGCACGAATTTTCCATTTAATGTGTTTTTTTTGGTTAATTTATGAAATAAAATAGGACGAAAGAGGCTATCAAAGTTATATCTCTTTATGAACATGATTGTAAGAGATTTTGACCTCGTTAACGGAAATGCTCGATCAGGTAATTGAGTGTGTTACCTTAGCCCCACCGAATAGAGATACTGATAAATATGTGTCAGGCGTGGGTGTGAGTACTTTATATTAGACACTGAATTAGCAAAAAATAAGTCTTTATATTTAAAATTTTTGAAAGAACTATCTAGGATTCAAACTCATGACCTCAACTTTCTCGTAATCACGTCTTATTAATATACTTATCACGTCTTATTAATATACTATGGACTTGGTAGTCATTTAATTTATAGTGATTACTAAAGAAGGAGTGCTAAATGCATTTTTTTTTTATTCACGTATATATTTTAATAATATAATAAATTTATATATTAAATGATAAATTTAAAGAATGTAAAGGAGAATCTATTTAGATTTTCCTTATTAAGGACTAAATTGACTTTTGACTTGAACAATAAGATTGAAAAGATTGTACATGCACGAGGGTATTCAAATTATATCAAAAAGAGTGAGACTGGACATGTTAAATATTTTTTAGTTTGCTGATTCGATTAGTTCAATTGGTCTAAAATTTTAGGAAATGTGTAAGTTTGAGAGGGTAGGGGTTCAAATTTTGATAATATACGTGATATTTCTCTTTAAATTTATAGTAAATAGTGGTAATTAGATTAATTTCACTTAAAAAAAAAATCAATTACGGTAAATATAAAATAGGCTATTAAGAACGGCATAATAGTCGATCGCAATTACCATTGGTGAATTCAAAAGGGCACGCATCATAAAAACTGTACTTTTCTTTAATCGTTATGTTAGTCAAAAGTCAAACAAAGTTAAAGTTAAATCAAACAATTCGATTCAAGTCATGCTACAATTCGATTCAAGTCATGCTACAATTCGATTCAAGTCATGTTAGGAAGAGAGCCTAGGGAGCTTACTCCGAAATAGTTTAACTTTATTCGATCTATTAATGTTGCTACTATAATAGTAGTATTGGTGTTGGAACAATCAATTATTTCTCTACTAATAACTTTTGATTGATGGCACTGATAAATCCAAGATTTTTTTTTTTTTTTTCTGAAATGGATAAATCAAGATTTGATAGTGTTGACAAACATAAATATTTTAATTGGAATAGTAAATAATTAGGTGGTTGACACCTTTTTAATAAGTTAAAACTAAATATAATTTTCGTGCTTCATTAAACACTATTTTGTCATGTAAAAATATATAGTTGTATCACGCTCCGATTCACGTGTATGCTAAGATGTTATATGTAATAGAGTTTGTATTATTATCAAGTTAAATAAAAAAGTTAAGATAGTCAACGAGGAACTTAATGATTTTATAACTTACATAAGGAGATTAGTAGAAAGATTTCACGTTTTGTGATGCTGATTTTTGCAATTAGTTTTTAAGTAATGAGATGAGTTAAGTTGCTGATTGAGGAGCTTAGTCACGTAAACATTTGAAGATAAATATTATTGTTAAGGAAAAGAATTTTCCTAAAAAACTGTTGAGGTTCTAGCAATCTAATGTATATATATTGCAGACTACAGTGCTAGAAAGATTTATCATGTTGAGCTTAGTCTCGAGAGAGAAGATAGTATTTTTCGATTTTTTGTCCCATACAGTAAATAAAAATTGGGAAGTTTGGATGCTATAAAAAAAAAAGCACAATGTGTCACCAAGCATGAGGGGATACTAAGCTCAGGGTGTGTTATAGTATATGCATTAGATATAAGCATGAGGTGTAACAGGGAAAGAAAGATGTGTCAAATAGAAGCACACATTGGAAATGTACTAGCTAGGTATTAAATATGCAGATAAGATTAGCAGCACGAGTTGTAAACATTCTAGACAAAACCAGTAAACATTCTAGACAAAACTTATGGTTTAGACACTCGGAGTTAGGTGTTGCAATGAAGGAAACCCAATGTGATTACTAAGCTTCTAACTTGAGGAATTAGCTTAGACCTATAAAAAGAGGCCTTGCAAATCAATTGTACATAGAAGCAAGAGAGTCATGTTTGTAGTAAATTTTAGAGAGAAAAGAGATAGAAACGTAAAGAGACTTTTGAGGCTAGACAAGAAGACTAGTAGAATTTCAATTAGATATAAGTAAAGATAAATATTTTTAGTGTATTATAAGAGTATAGTAAGTACAAGTATTTTCAAAATGTTGTATGAAGTATATATATATATATATATATATATATATATATATATATTATATTCATATTATAGTATTCATAGAGTGATGAACACGACATATCCATGAGATATGTTTATAAAAATTAAAAAAAATTTAAATAATTTTGAGATGTTCATATTCTAAATAAAAGATTATCATTGTACCTAAGTTTTAAGGTTATATTGTTTACAAAATATACTCTTGGCTTAGCCTATGGTTGGTAGGAGAGAAAAGGGGGAGGAAAGAAAGGATAGGAAGAAAAAGAAGAAAGAAAATAGAAAAATGGGTCATTTGGTAGGAAGGACAAATGAGAGAAAGAGAAAAGGAAGGGGAAAAAAAAAAAGTTGAGGCCCACAAATTATCCTCCTCCAAATTAGAGAGAAAAAGGGAGAGAAAAAAAATCTGACTAATGAAAAAATAAATTTACCAAATCATCTTTACATAATAATTTAAAATTCGTATATTGTGGATAAAATAATCATTTTAAAATAAATTAGTGTTTTTTTATCTTTACATACCAAAAAATAGAGGAAATATATATATATATATATATATTATATATATATCTTACATATTTTCTTTCACTTCTAATTTTTCATTCCCTCCTATTTTCTTTTCTCTATACCAAACATAGCCTTAGTAATTTTGTATAAAAAGATGTGACAAAATCCCTTGAGGCAAAAAAGCTAAGATCAGTAAGCTAAATATATAAATTTAGTAAAATCCCATGAGGTAAAAGGACGAAGACATAGTAAGCTAAATGAAAAAGGTCTATTATGTCACTAAGACTAGAGTTATACTTAAAAGGGCTCAAAATGATGTTTAATTAAAGATGTTTTCAAATCGAATTTTTATAAAATGTTTTTTAGGAGAAGTAATACATAGGGAAACTAACATTTTACAACATGTTATTATTCATATGTATGCACAATGAGACAAGAAAGAACGACACGAGGCGACATAACAAAACACGATCAGTAAATATGCCTCGGTCGGAATAGCACAGGTGCTAAACTAAGCATGGCATGTGACATGACAGACACGATTAATAATAATACCTATTTTGTAAAAAATATACTTAAATTAAATGATGTAAGAATTTTTTTAGTATAGTTTTAATTTAAAAAGTGCAAAAAATAAAATTAATACGTCTTCTAAACAAATAAAAATAAAATTAACTTTGTTAATAAAAAGGTGTTGGAAATTCCAAAAACAATTTCGAAAAATGATTTTCGTAGTTTTATAAACAAATAAAGAATACAACAAAATTGACATTTTAAAATTTTTCTTGAAATTTTATAAAACAAAACAGAGGATTATTGATCTAACATAAATCAATTCATAGACCTTAGTTTAGACAAAATGTGGAAATGTTTCACAACTATTGAGTATTCTCCTTTATTCTCTAGAGCCCGTTGAATGATCCAGTATGTAAGCACCTCTTTATTCCTAATGAGAGATGAGCAGAACGATTCTGAAACACTCTCCTTTCTCATTGACTGTGCGTCTACGACCATAGGGTATCTCTTCCTCGGTGGCCATGAATGAGCTTGAGATTTCTCCCACAGTGGTTCAACTCTTTCACTCTCTCTTTCTCTCTCTGTGTTTCAAAAATCACAGTCTTTGTGATTGTAAGTGGCATATAGCACTTGTAGAGAGAATATAGATATTTTTTCTCTTATTTTTACTAGAGAGATATAAATCCTATTGGGCTTATTGGGTTCAACTAACTATTTAATTAGTTATGGGCTATGTATGAGCTAGATAAGGACCTTATAGATTCAAGTAGTCTAAACTTCAATAGGCCAATTACCTACATTCATAATTATGATTGGGTATCGTACATTAATGTTGGGGCATTTCACTATAGGTCCAATATTGTACTCTTAAACTAAATATCATATATTTTCTGTGAAGCTGATTAATACTTTAATTGCTCGATTTATTTAGCATATACTATACTCGTAGATACTCCCTCAATGCAATGTTGTACAAGTGAAATGAAATTATTGTATTACCTCTTAATTATATATTTATTTTTGAGTTGTCATTTTTCATTTAATGAATAATAATTGACTATAGTGGTTATAACTGTCTATATAAGTACAGTAAAATTCACACAGTGAATACCGTGCACTTAGTTTTTATCATCCAAGTTCTTGAAAAAACTCAAAGTGACATTATATGCATAGTGGCCAAATCAGGATAGACGTTCTCGCTAATTCACAAATATCTTCTTTCAAGATATCGGAGTTCGAACTATAGAACATAACTAATTCTTTAGTAAGTCAAAAAGATAAAACTTATGAAAGCAAGTTTGACAAATTACTAGGATTAAAGTAATCATCTAATAGTACTAGATTAGTGAAAGACAGAATATTTCATTATGGTACTTAACTTCAAATTTTATTTTTACTTGATCCAGTTTAATGCACATATAACTTCCTTATAATGCATTAATGTTTTTATCCAAAGTCATACACTTTAATGGTGGGAGGCTTCATAACTCCCATTAAAATAGACAATATTACATTTTGTGGCAAAATAAAGTATTCCATCTTTAGCTGTGGAATGCGAATTTTTCATTTAGGTATAATGGAATAAAGAATTCAATCTCTTATATGTGAATACTTTACATAAATAATTCTTTGTTATTCATTATTAGTCATGAAAACTTTTTAAACATTTGCATAATAGAAAACATAAACATCATATGTATATATTTGGGACATAATATAGAATTTATTAACAACAAATAGATAATATTTAAATCCAATAGATAAACTAGACAAGGTTACTTGGAAATAGAAGCTGTAAAAGCAAGAAATAAGTTAGTTCAAACCAATCAATTCATAATAAAATACAAGTTAAGTTCTATTTCACTTTGAAGAATTAGTTAACTTCTTTGAGTATTAGACTAAAATGTGATAGGCTTGATTTAGATTCTAGTTATGAGTTCTTTACACTTGGTTAACTAGGAAATAAAGAGAAATAAAAGAATTAAAATCACAAATAAGGTATAAGAGGATATCACATATTCCTCGTATCATATTGTATAATAGTTTGAAACATTGATAAAGATTTAATATGTATATATGATGGTACGATAGTAAAAAAAATTAATTGGAACATTGATTATACTTTGATTCAGATCATAAAGAAAATAAAACACATTAAGTTTGACCATACGATCTGGTTGGTATTGTTTCAGTACTAGTACTTCTTAAAGGTAACTTAAGTATACAAATCATAGACATATAAGTACACTTATTTATCATAGACATATAAGTACATTTATTTTTGTTAGACCAATTTCTTTTAATTCTGAGACTTAATTAGAAAATTTAAGGAATCCAAAATGTAAGGTTTTGAACTTGACAAAGTTGTGATTGAAATTGTACTTTTGGCATCAATCATTAAATTTAAGTGATAAAATTAGCGAGTTTTCACAAATAATTAAGCTCTAATTAACAGGAAATTTCTTTGTATAATCAGAGTTAGAAGTCACACATAGAAGTTAATGACAAAAGTTCACAAGAAGTAGGATAGAAATTGCAAATAAGTAGAGTATTTATCAACTACAAGACAAGTATTGATTGCAGAAAAATAATTTTTATCTACTCGATTGTATATATATGTGAAATATCACGATTCTATATATTTTCCTTTATATCATGCTTATGATATGTGGACAGCCTAATTTGATAACTATTGGACAGCCTAATTTGATAACTATTAACAAAGCATGATATTTTGGCATGACATACATGATAGAATGGTACTAAAGTTCGTAAGAGGACTATGGAGATTGTTGATGGAGGTTTTATCAACAATAAATTTATAAATAATTAAGAGATGTGGCCTGTGTGAATTGAAGTAGTAATCAAAGCAAATAAGGAGAG
>JXTB01000003.1:3223552-3263880 GCA_002914805.1 Parasponia andersonii
AAAGAGTGTTTCACTCTTAGTCAGTTTCCCAATTTCTATTTATCTAATTATCTGATAATTAGATATTTTCAAATTCAAAATTTAAACAAATTAGAAAACTTATCTCTCCATAAATTTAAATTAATTAATTCAAAATTAATTAATTATTTAATTAATAACAATTATTAATTATATATAGATAAACTATTTATCTAGACAAAGTGTGCAGTAACAGAAACAATGTAATATCCAGTACAGTATTTGTAAGAGGTGGAATTGGGGCCCTGTGGACCTGTAATTCAAGCTCCAATAAATTATGACAATTAATTAAACTCTTTAATTAATTTGTCTAATTTATTAATTCCAGTATTACTCCACTAAAAATATAGAATTGCACCCTTGAAGTTACAGAATTAATTTACTCAGAAAACAGTGAGCAGTCCATCGATTTAATCATTACATGTAGTTCAATCCTCCATAGACAATTCATAATTGGAGCTAGGTTATATTCCGTTTACCTCTCCAATTACATCTTTATCCTTGTGTACCATTGATTCTCTAATGAACAATTAATTTATTAATCTATTATAAATTGAGTACTCAAACTGTTCAAGTCCTGAATCAATACACAAGGGAATCATCTTTCTAGCTTCCTAATGGAAGGAATGGATTCCATATCTGTAAGCTACATTCCCAGCTACTCATTTCATCATGCTCCCAAGATACAAGTATTTCGATCTGTTTAAAAACAAACCTTTAACAAGTATGTTAAAGAACATAATGTTATAAATAGGAGTCTATAACTACTTAGGATTAAGATTGATATACATATGATCATCTAGTGATATTATTTGAACTCTCAACAGTTAACAGAATTTATGTGAGATTCAAATCATGTCTGGTCTAGTCCTATATAATCAAATTATATAAAGTACCTTCATTGTGATGTCAACATATCAATAGTCCGAATAAGACTATTACATTCTCAATGTTAATGAACTGTACTAATAATATTTAATTAAAGATTCCAAACTTTAATTAATTATTACGGACTATATTTAGTTTATTTTCCATAAATTTAATTCTTATGTATATAATACTTATACGCTAAATTTATGGTCAAATAAATAAACCAGGGATTTTCTGATATTTAATGACATACCAATTATGCACAAATTCAAATAGAAAAATGTCATTTTATTAATTCAACAAATATCCAAAACATACATGCTTTTAGGGCATAACCCTAACATTACCGACGGGCTATATAAAACCCGTCGTAGAAATGTATATTTGCCGGCGCTTTGGGCTGAAACTCGTCGGTAAAAGTTATCCAAAAAATCCAATTATGGGCACTCTATGCCGACGGGCCCGCGTCGGGATATTTGTCATTTACCGATGGATAATTTATTTTCCGTCAGTAAAAAGATATTGAAAAAAATGCGCATCACCTTACCGCAAAAAGAATTACTATTTGGTGCCTATTATTTTTTTATCAAAAATTAAAGAATTTTTAAGGTACCTTTGCCGAGGGAGAGTCTTTATTCCGTCGGGAAACACTACAAAAATTAAGACTTTTGCCGACGGGCTTCCACTACCTTGTCTGCAATGAAGATAATTACTGACGAGATAACCAATGTTGCGTCGGTATAGGGCAGACTTAAAAAGAGGGCTTCGGGCAGGCTTTTTAGATGCTTTGAGCATCAGGATAAGTGTGGCGCCAAATACACACGCGTAATATTTAAGCATATCTCGACGAAAGATTGACTTTGCATCAAGAAAGGGTATTAAAAATGAAACCCTACATGTTCACTTCTTTTCTTTTGCTCAGCCACTTAGTCGATTTCTGTTTCATCTATTTGAGTCTGCCTCTCATCCCTTTCTCTATCATCTGATCGATTCTCTCTCCTCCATTCTCCTTCTCTCTAAGTTGTGTCTCTCTTCCATTCTCCTCTCTCTCATTCGATTAATTCTTTCTCCTCCATCCCCCCTCTTTCTAGGCTGTGTTTCTCCTTTATCTCTCCTCTACGTCTCGGCATCTCGGCATCTCCGCTATCCCATCTTCTCTCTAAGGTAAGTTTTGATTTCTATTTTGTTGATTTTCTTCTTTTTTTTTTTTTTAAAAATTTCTTTAACAGATCTGTTTTTTTCTTCTTCTTTTTTTCTTTGAGGATTTTACTTCTCATCTTTACGGGTATGTCTATCTCATCTTCTATATAAAAAACATATTAATATTGTTGCTAGAGCGTGTTGTTAATTTTATGGGGTTTAAGCCTGTTTTGATTATTATTTTTTAATGAATACTTGTAATGTGCTTTTGTATAATAATTACTGATTCCTTATGTTGCATTATTTTTTTGGGTTGTTTTTTTCTCTATTTTCGGTGTTATTTTTCTGGGTTATTTTTTTTTCTCTATTTTCGGTGTTATTTTTCTGGGTTGTTGTTTTAATTTTTCTTTATATGGGAGATTTAAGTAATTGGGTTGACAAAAATTATCTTTTTTGGATGTGGGTTTTGGGTTTTGATGCTTTTTACGAAATGGGCATGCTTGTATATATTTTTACCAAATTGGATGCTTCATCTTGAATCCGGTTCTCTATTTTTCTTATTTATTTTTTTTACTATCTTTGTATTTTATTGTTCTATGTTCTCTGTTTTTCTTTGTTTTTTATCAAATGGGTATACTTGTGTATATTTTGTCACCATCTTTATGGTAGTCTTTGGAGAAGAGTGTATAATTTGATTATTCTATTGTATATAGCTATTATTATCATTATAAAAATATCTATTTATTTTGTTACTGTCTTTTTGTTGTTCGTGATAGTGTTATATATCTTTATAGTGTTATAAATATATATATATATATATATATATATATATATATATATATTCTATTATGGTGTTTTTAACTATAATGATTCAATTAAGTATATAATTATGTTTGGTTCTAATTTGGGTGATGGATTTGGGCCTTGGCTATTTGATTCGGTAGTGGTAATGTATTTGGATTTCTAGTTAGATTTCATTTTTTTTGGGAGGATTTCTCTTATTTGGGTTAACTTGGTTAGGAAACAGAGGAAGGTGATAATGGTGCTATAGTTTAGTAGATAACTATGAAAACAAATTTATTAAGTCTACCATATAATTCATGTGGATTTGTTCCTTTTTCCTTCTTTTTGTCCGTTAATAATATCAATATGGAATGAACTTTAAAAAATACCGGATCATGAACTATATATATATATATATATATATGTATGTATATCAACTATTTATAGCGTGTAAGTTGAAATGTGAAGATAATGATTAAGTACATACAGAAAATTAGATGTATGCTTTTAGGTTAGAGCATATGGAGTGGTTTAACTAATCACTATGATTTGCTACATATTTGGTCTGATACAAAAAACATGAAAACATATTTTGTCTAGTTTGAGAACTTTTATGGATCATGCATGTTTTGGAATCTATTGATAAGAAAAAGTGATCTTATGGTTGATTAATTGATATTCTATCTACTTTTATGTATGATTTAGTATGTATAATTTAATTTTTTTTATATGTTGGTGATTATGTGCACACACTTGATAACAAGTGTCGTGTATGTATATATATATACACACACTTGGTACAAGGTATCATGTATGCGTTATTTACACACTTGGTATGAAGTGCTGAATGTGCACACATGCACATGTCTTGGTACTTGATGTCGTGTGTGCAATTCGTCAAAAGTAACTTTTAGAAAAATATGTTCATTATTTTAGTGCATTAAAATGTGTAATAAAATATTGAACACCAAAAAAAAAGGTGGAACTTGTATCGTCTTTTGGAGGATCTTTTGTAGTTAGGATCTTCTAAAAACGGTATAAGTTTTCTTTTTTTTGGTAAAATGATCATGATATATGTCCAATGTGGAGTTTTGAGTTTGGATGTATAAGTTATGCTTTCTATTTTTACTCACTAGTATATATTGATTATTGGGCATTTTGGATATTATATTTACTTTTATGTTTGTTTGGTAGATTTTTTTTCTCTAGTTTTTTTAGTTATCTATATATTTTAGTTTTATATCTAATTTGTATTATAATGTAGATAATTTTGTTGTAGAAATGTGCATATACTTGGCTACAAGTATTATGTGTGCACATATATGCACACTTGGTATTAAGTGCCGAGTACATACCTCATAGGAGTACTTCATCAGCTGAAAAGTATAGGAGGACAGAGGGCTGCCAGCATGGGACAAGTCGCTGAGACCATCGCTACCTTGAAGTAGCAGCTAGTTGAGAAGGATGCGGAGTATGCACGGCAGATCGACGAGACTCAGCGACAAATGGCCGAAAAGGAAGCAGAGAACCAATGCCGGCTCGAGGAGACTCAGCGATAACTCAACGAGCAAAATCGGATGCTTCAAACATTGATTGCAAAGCTCGGCATCGAGATGTCACCGTCTCTGCCTCCAGAATTGTAGACGTTTTTTATTTTATAATATATTCTAATCTTAGATACAATTTATATATTTTCTTTATTTAATAATATTTATGTTAATATATCTTCTTCCAAATTTTAATATATTAGTTAACCAAATTAATTATAAATTATTCATTAATAAATAATTATAACAATCAATTAAATAATTTTTTTAACAAATTAATAAAATTTATGCTGACGCAGAATTGCGTCGGTAAAAGATTATTTATATTCTACAAACATACATTTACCGACGGGTTTTGTCATCGGTAAAGGTATGTTTTTTTAAAATATTTTCTAGACATTTTCACCGACGTATTTTGTCGTTGAAAAATATATTGTACTTTTTTAAATTATTTCTTTAATAACTTTCACCGATAAATAAACGCATCGGTGAAAGTCAAGAAGATTTCGAATATGGTTATATTTTCGCCGACGCAAACCGTGCGTCAGTAAAACTCACTAATGGGTCGGCGAAAATTACTTTTACTGATGAAATTAAATTTCCGTCGGAAAGTGACATTTAGCTACGGTCTTACACCGACGATAGTCACCAACAAGAAATTGTATCAGTAATTGTCAAATACCTTTCGCTGACGGTTTTATGCTATTTTTTCCGATAATAAAATATGTCGGCGAAAGTCAGGCTTCTTGTAAAAATGAGCTTGAGTCAGCATCAGCACCAAAGGCCCTAGAAAATGGCATGTGCATATACATTGATACATACTCGCATAATCTAAATTGTTGTGATAATGCTCTGTTGTAAAGTAATATATATAAATATATATATATATATATATATATATATTTAGTAAAAGCTTACAGTACATGTTATCAATTTGCAAACATTCTACTTACCGAGCCTTTAGCTCATTAGTTTACCTGGTGCTGTAAGTAAAGGGAAAGTTAAAGGGGATGATTGAGCAGAATAACTGAGTTAGCTTGTTGTGTACATATAGGCCAGATCGTGGGTGAATGTGTTTAGAAACATACTTTGGCTTATCTTGTGAATAATTAAGTTATAATAATAGTGTGGAAAAAAACTTACAAAACTTAAAAAAAAATGGTATATAAATATAAGCAAATGATGTTTCTATTTGTATAAAATTTATTTAGCAAAAACTTTTGTTAAATCATTTTTTTCAACTATATAATGGTGGTGACCTCGTACTAGACTACGTTAACTTTCAATAACTAGTATTGGGTTATTACTGTATGTATATTAATATTTTTTACACTAGTTAAGTATATCAATTTATGTAATGAATCCAATTTATATCCTAAGAATATATATATATATATATATTGAGAAATAAGTATATTAGTTTGTATAGTTAGTGTAGAGGTTTTGTCAACAATAAATTTGAAAAAATTGCAAAATGTGGCTTGTGTATGAAAATGGTTAATTAATCAAAGCAAATAAAGAGACAAAGATTTTATAGTGGTTCAGTTCCAAAAAAGATGAGCCTACGTCCACTGTTTTTTTTTTATTATTTTATGGAGAATTACAAGAGTTCAAAATTACAATGTGTTGTGTGGAAAGAAGAAGCAAGAGTCTAAAAAGTTCCCAAAAGATCTAAAAGATAAAAGATTAAAGATCAAAATGTCCTATCACTGAAACATTGAACTCCCTTTATATAGGTGAAGATAGCTCAATATTTCCTCATTGTGAGAATAGATAACTGTATAATTAAAAAATACAATTCGAGTAACAATATAACTAGATAATAACTTAAATGAGATGACTGGTCGATATTTAAAGAGAAACATTTGTTTCCCTTTCTTTGTAGGTTATTCGTTTGACGAAGCTTAGTCTAGTTTTCTTTTCATTCTGGTTGCACTTAACTCATTCAGAGGAGGTCATACTAACTTATGCAGTGGAAGTTGCACTTAATTCTTTCGGAGGAGGTCACACTTAACTCTTTCGAAGGAGGTCGCACTTAATCTTACTCATGCGACCTGACATGTTCATTTGGTCAACTTTTTCCTTTTTGGTATTGACTAACATATAGGATTTTAGACCGCACAAAAATTGCTCCCTAGCTCCATTAGTTCTTTAGGACAAAATGGAGCTTCCTTCTACTATAAGTGCGAGCTTAAAAAATGCGATGTCACGACCTAGACTTAAGACCTTTGAAAAAGTCGTCAGATCTCAAATCTCACCTTTTCAAGATCACGCGCATATTTTTCTGACAGATGAAACTACGTGTCACCTTTTCTAAGAAGAATAGCACAACTTGATGAGACTTTTCCCTTCTTTTTCTTTTTTAAACAGACACAATGATAGCAATAACACCAGCTGTTGTCTTAAATCAAATCATTTCAAATTTTGAAAAGATACCGATTTAATTTCAGAAAATCAAATCCGGCGTGAACTTCGGCCTTTAGATCTGAAAATTAAATACCTTGATCTACGGCTGTGATTTGACGATGCTCGAGACATATATATCGAAAACTAATCTGCCTCCTCTTCAAAAATCTTATCGTCTGCTATTTCTCTCGAAACCCGAAGTATTCACAAAATAATCCTTTCGGTGTCATCTTATTCTTCACCTTGTACAACTTTTAACCTCTTCTCCGACGAAGCTATCACGCAATCTTTCAGACTACATCTCGATCCCTCTGTCTTCGAAGAAAGGTTAGTATATATCCGCTCTCTCTTATTATTTTCTGTCTAGAAAAATCATTTATAGATTTTATTTCTAGAAATTGAATCCAATTGTAGAGCCTAAATGTCTTGAATGAAAACTCGTCTCACACTCGGATGGACTGGAATGGGAATTTTTCAGATCTCTTTCATTAGTTTATAGAATACTTTCTTTTAGATGACTGACAAAGACGAACTTGTGAAAGAGGTTTTTTTTTTTTTTTAACGAACTGCTCAAACAATTTTTATGAATCTGTAGATCGATTAGAAAAAATTCGATGAGCAGCTTGTTGATGCAATCCTAGGATGAGACCCTAAAACTGCTCACATATAGCTAAGACTCTGATGCTCGCATAGGACTAAATCCATCCATATTTCTTTTTAGATGTCTAGTAGTGAAGATTTTAGGGAAGGGAATGCATTCTCAAGAGAATCTTCTAATACCAGCGTTAGCTCTATAAACCTTGAAGATTATCTTGAGCCAGAACCCGAAGTTGAGATAACCAGGGTCAGGCAAAGTAGTCCTTGCATAGGCGACTTTCCTCAAGACCAATGGCCCCGGCATATCAGAGATGCCCCTGCATTCGCAACGGATTCTCAATATGTAGAGGAAGACTGGTCATATACTAATATAAGGACGAGCTGTACCACGAACAGGCTCAGCAAGATCGTGTGCAACTATAAGATTGCCATCCCTCTTCGCCTTCCCATAGAGTTCAATCGACTACATACACCACCTCGTGGAATTGCCTCATTTTCTGAAGCGGTTCTCAAATGCGGTGTCCATCTCCCACTTCATCCTTATATAAAATCAATCGTCGATTATTATAGAGTCATTCCTCAAGGAACTCCAAACACTTATAGATACATGGTAGGTCTATACATACTATACCATAAACTAGGCTTAGAAACCCCCACTCCTGAAGAGTTTGCTTGGTTTTACCAAGTGAAATCAAACCCATCAGACTTCGGCTTCTTTTATGCGAGCAAGTGGTCGAACCAAGTAATAAAAACTATCTACGAGGTTCGCAACAACATGGAAAAATGGAAAAATCCATTTTTCCACTTTGACTATACAGATAACGGCTTCTTTCAGAATCTTGGTAGGTAGCTTTCAGTTTATCGCCTTTTCTATATAATCATATTATTTTGATTGCACTCGTATGTCATCGCAGATAATAGGGAGCAGCCTAGACTTTCTAGAGAATAGCTTGCAAGGGTGTACAGAATAAACGACTTTTCGATTGAAGAATTCGATTGGAAGAAGCTTGGGACTTCCAAGAACTTAGTCGCTTGCGGTCTGCTTCCAAAGGGGGCCGCGTTCCTAGATTCCACCGTCCGTTCGACCAGACCCTCGAGCTCGAAGAAGAAGAAGCTGAGGAAGCAGATGGAAAAGAGTGCCTCATCTTCCAAACCTAGGAAGCGAAAAGCACCTGTCACCCTTACAACCTCGAAACCATCATCTCCAGAAACTGCATCACCACCAGTTTCTCAACATCAAGAAGGTAATTAATTTTTTCCTTCTTTTTCCCTTATCATCGTATTATGTCACCTCGTATGTTGACTCACATCTATACAAAAATAGTTATTGGTAGCGGACTACGAGCACCTCCTTCCACTTTAGGGTCAATGGCAAAATCGAAGACGCCAGAAAGCACACCTCCATCGACGTCAAAAAGAAAAGAGAAGGTTAACACTTCCAAGAAACGAAAAGTCTCCTTCGAGAATATCCCGACAAGCTCACCTTATCCTCAGTCTTAAACTGTGAGCCATCCTGATCCATCCAAGGAGATTGCCACTTCTTTGGAACCGAACCAAGTTGATAAAGACGAGGAGCTTTTCGCACTCCTTAACCAATTGCCGGAGAAGGCTGGTATGAGTGCAGCCTTCATTGATCGCTTCACTTCTGAAGATGGCTAGGAGAGGATGAAGCAACGATCAGCCAAGATTACCTTCGGTTCTACGATGAGGATGTTGGCGAATGTAAGCATCTTCAATTTTCTCTCTTCAACACACTTTTTTGGTATTGATGTGTTATATTTTCAGACTGCTGCAGCTGCTGTCCTGATGCATGACCCAGTCTTTGAGTGTTTGGAAAAGGCCGAAAAAGTCAAAGAGATAACCCAAGCATTCGAGGACTCAGAGAAGGCTCACAAGGAGGAGAGAAAAGCCTTCGATTTAGAGAGGCAACAGCTGCTTGAAGGTCTGGTCAAGGAGAAGTTTGAAAAGGAGAAGCTCGAGAAGAAAATTAAAGAGCTTGAAAAGACTATCTTCGAGCATCCGGATCGCATGAAAGAGGCGACGACAGAGGCCGCTCATAAGGCTATTGAAGAGTTCAAGGCTACTGAAGTCAAGGAGCTCGAAAAGAAAGCCAGTGACATCGCCTCGTCGACCATTATATATAACATCTTCTGCGAGCATCCGGACTTCGACTTTTCCATCCTTGGCGAAGACTTGGTCGAGCTTGTCTGAATTTGGAAGGAAGTGGAAGCTACCAAAATTAGAGATGGTGGAGCGAGCACGTTTGCATAAAAAATTGTGTTTTTTATTTTTATTTTTATTTTTTAACTTCAGAATAATACAGGCTTGGTCCCCTTCTTATTTGTATTTCTTTGCTTGCATATAGGTGCAAGCTTTTTTCAATGAATGAATGTTTTCTTTATTACACATTTATTTCAGCAAAATAATCAAAATACTAAGTTGTAATATAGAAGATAATTAATTTAACCAAGTAGTTAATCACTAGGTGACTGATCGGTAGGCTATTGCGATTCGAATCCAACACACTTAAAATGGTTGTGTTAGGATAGGTTAGGTCGCTTAAGAAACAGCAAGTATGAGTGATGTAAATTCAATACTGTTTTTCAAAAGTTTCATGGTAAAATGTAAATATAGCAATATATCACATCGAACAATGAACGTTTTGCTTAGTTACTTTGTTGTTCGAAGAGGGAAATTGCGTAATATGACATGCTAAGGTATGAAGTGAGGAGAAAATCCTAAGATTTTAAGGAATTTTAGATATTTCGGTGATCTAAAATTCCGACCCCTCTAAACGGATGTTTTGCCTAGTCCCTTAGGAAGCAAGTAGGAGATAATATTCTGATCCCATTGCCCCCCGAGTCTTATGGTGTTCGAAGACTTCTATAAAAATATAAAAGGTATAGAATCGAATGATCGATGAGGAGACACCCTTATTGATGATGACGAATGATGAATGATGAATGACGAACAACGAATGATGATCAATGAATGACGAACAAGTAGATATCTTTATTGATGAATGACGAATACATGAAGGTATACATGAAAATTTACTGATTATAGCGACGAAGTTTTTCTGCATTCCAGGCATGCTCGATCTTTTGTCTGCCAGTGCGAGCTAACTTATATGTCCCAGGTTAAATGACAGCATCAATAACATACGGTCCTTCCCAAGAGGGTCCAAATACTCCAACACCGTGCTCTTTATTATTAGGTAGGACTTGCCGAAGAACAAGGTCACCAACTTTAAATCCTCTTCGTACTTTAGAGTTATAATATCAAGTAGTGCGTTGTTGATATGATGCGATTCGAAGTTGAGACCGCTCGCGCCTTTCTTCTAAAAAATCGAGCTCAATCCTCATTAGTGTTTTGTTGCGATCTTGCTCATAGGTTGATCATCGTAAAGATCTCGCACCAATTTCAACCAGAACCATTGCTTCATATCCGTAAGCTAAAGAGAATGGACTTTCTCCGGTAGTGGTTTGTTGAGTGGTGCGATAAGCCCATAAAACTTCAAGGAGTATCTCTGGCCAAGCTCCCTTATGCTCTTCTAATTTATATTGTGTTTAAGTATTTTATTTATCGCTTTGACCTATCCATTGGCTTGTGGATGAACAATAGCGGAGAAATTCTTCTTGATGCCTAAGTTGTTGCAGAAGTTACGGAACTCATCGCAGTCAAATTGTTTCCCATTATCAGAAATTATGGTATGTGGTATACAATAACAGCAGATTATAGATTTGTAAACAAAATCTATCATCTTTTTTGTGTAAATGGTACTCAAGGCTTTAGCTTCTGTCCACTTGGTGAAATAATCTACTGCGACCACTGCATACTTCAATCCACTTCGTACCAGTGGAAGTGTTCCGATAATATCAATTCCCCATACTGCAAATGGCCATGGACTGGTCATTAGAGTGAGAGAAACAGGTGGCATTCTAGGAACAGTTGCAAATCGTTGGCATTTATTACATCTCCTAGTAAATTCCATTGTATCCTTCTTCATGGTCAGCCAAAAATACCCTTGTCTTAGAATCTTGTTCACAAATGCCTGCCCCCCGGAATGATTTCTACATATTCATTTGTGAATTTCCCTCATAATGTAGTATGCTTTTTCTTCATCGACACATAACAATAACGATGCACTAAAACTTCTTCGATAAAACTTCTCATCATAGATAATATAGCGAGCTGCTTTCATTCGAAGTTGCTTTGCATCATCTTTATTTTCGGGGAAATCGCCATTTTGTATATACTTCATTATAGGATCTATCCACGATGATTTTATATCAACCGTCATAGCTATCTGGGGCTCTGCTTCGATACTTGGTTTTGTAAGTAACTCGATAGGGATCACCTTTAGTAATTCGACATCTTTTGTTGAGGTGAGTTTAGCTAGAGCATCTATCTGAGTATTCTTAATGCGAGGAAGAAGTTGAATGTTATAGGCAGTGAATGTCGAGAATAATCTTTTTACCTCCTGTAAATAAGCCATCATTCTCTTTCCTCTTGCTTGATACTCGCTGTTCACTTGACAAACGACAAGCTAGGAATCACTGTGTACCTCAATCATTTCGACCTTTATTTCTTATGTGAGCTTTAGCTCGGCTATCAGTGCTTCATATTCTGCCTCATTATTTGATGTTGGAAATTTGAATCGAAGTGCACAATGAATATTGTGCCCTTCAGGACTGATTAGTACTAAGCCCGCACCAGCTCCACTCTCATTTAACGATCCATCGACATAAAGCTTCCACAATCTGGATAAATATGTAGCAGGTTTTTCGATTACTTCTGTGGGAAGATTGATATCATATGTGAACTCCACAATGAAATCTATGAGAGCTTGCCCTTTAATCGTCGTGCGGGGTTGAAAATCGATGTCGAACTGACTTAACTCAACTGCCCACTTAAGTAGTCGTCTTGAAGCCTCGAGCTTTTGCAAAACCTGCTTTAATGGAAAGTTCGTGAAAACTTTGATGGTGTGCATATGAAAATAAGGTCAAAGTTTCCTGGATGCGACAATGAGTGCTTATGTCAATTTCTCCATCTCTGGATATCTTGTTTCGGCATAGAGTAGTCTTTTACTTACATAGTATACTGGTCACTGTATCTTTTCATATTCTCGAATTAATGCAACACTTGTCACATATTTAGAAATAGTGAGGTATAAATATAATGCTTCTCCCGGATTTGGCTTTGACAAGAGTGGAGGAGAACCCAAGTGTATTTTTAATTCTTGGAACACCTGCTCATATTCTCCTGTCCACTCGAACCTCTTCGAACCTTTTAATACTTCAAAGAATGGTTGGCACTTATCCGTCGACCTGGATACAAATCGACATAATGCGGTCACTCTTCCTGCCAGGCTCTGTACATCTTTTGGTTTGCAAGGAGATTGCATATCAATCAACGGTTGTATTTTCTGAGGGTTAGCTTCAATACCTCGCTGATTGACCATGAAACCCAGAAATTTTCTAGATCCTACCCCGAATGCATATTTCTGGGGATTCAGCTTCATTTAATACTTTCGAAGAATTTTGAAATCTTATCAAGATGTTTGATGTGATCTTCGGCTTTCTTCGACTTTACCAATATGTCGTCAATATATACCTCTATTGTCTTGCTAATTTGTTTTACAAACATCATGTTGACAAGACGCTGGTAGGTTGCTCCTACGTTGATGAGTCCGAAGGGCATCTTCTTGTAATAGTATAATCCTCGATCAGTGATGAACGAGGTATGCTCTTCATCTAGCTCATATATGGGGATTTGATTGTATCCAAAATATACGTCCACGAAACTTAAGAGTTCATGCCCTAACATCGCATCTACAAGCTGGTCGATTCTTGGAAGGGGAAAGCTGTCCTTCGGGTATGCTTTGTTGAGATCGGTGAAATCGATGCACGTTCTCCACTTCCCGTTGGGTTTCTTTACCGAAACCGGGTTAGCAAGCTAGTTCGGATAAAAATATTCCCTGATAAATCCAATTTCGAGCAACTTTTCTACTTATTCTTTCAACGTGACGTAGCGTTCTAGATTCATAGCTCTTCTTTTTTGCCGTACAGGCTTCTTTGTTGGATCTATGTTAAGACGATGACATATGATAGTCGGATCGATCCCGACCATGTCTGAATGTTGCCATGTGAAGACATCCAAGTTAGATTTCAGAAAAGCGACCAACAAAGCTCGCATAGGTTCTTGAAGCTTCGCTCCAATCTTCAAAATCTTGGAGGACCTATCAAATGGCAAATCCTCCAAGTTCTCAATGGGTCCAATTTTGACCTCTCCATTGATTTCTCGAGGGTTGAGGTCTTCGCTTGTCATTTCGATTGACATTTCACCTGACACTTCGACTGACACTTCGACTGTCGTTTCTCCTGACGTTTATCTTTGTAGTTGAACTATCATTATGTGAGGTATCGCATCCTTTGCTGCGAGCTTTAAAGAGTTGTTATAATAAGTCCGCGCATCATATTAGTTTCCTCGCACTTCGCCTACTCCTTGTTGAGTCGGGAATTTCATAGCGAGATGATAGATCGATGTTATTGCTCGAAGTTCCCTCAGTGTCGGTCTTTCTAATACAGCATTGAATGCAGAGAGGCAATCTACAACCAAGAATTGGGTCATTACCATTGAAACCCTAGGATAGGTTCTAACATTGACCATTAACTCAATCATGCCTATAGGCATTATGTTGTTACCAGTGAATCCGTAGAGTGGAGTGACGGCAGGCTTTAGGTCGCTTTTATTTAACCTCATCTTCTTAAAGGCGTCGTAGTACAGGATGTCAACAGCACTTTCATTATCGACCAATACTCGCCATAATTGTGTGCTTCCACAATTAATCTTTATGATCAACGCATTATTATGTGGATAATGGACCTCTCTCGCGTCTTGTTCTGTGAAGGTAATATCCATATCCAGTACTCGCTGAAGCTTTCGTGGTCACTGTCCAAGGTGCATAATGTTGGTCAACGGCTACTGCCGAGCTTCTCATGCATACCTATCTTGCACTCTCTTGGAATCTCCATCAACGTGCGGTCCTCCGAAAATAGTTCGCACCTCGCGCTGAATTTTTAGAGGTTGCTGTTGGTTTTCTTCTCGCCTTTCATTATTATGTTTAGAGTACTGCCGTAACTGCCCTTCTTTAATTAATCTTTCGATCTCATCTTTCAGGGCAAAGCACTTATTGGTATCGTGTCCAATGTCATTATGATATCGAAAAAATTTGTTGGGGTCATGCCTCGCTCTATCTCTTTTCATCGGTTCCGGTTGGCAATATCACTCCTGTTGGTTTGTGACAGCATAGATATGATCTATGGGTGCATTCAATTCAGTATAATTATTGAACCTCATGGGAGCTCTTAGAATCTCCTGCTTTTTCTGTTTAGGCTGCTTCTCAGTCGATTGTTCATTACTCATTTTGTTCGACTTCTTATCATTATTGTTGTTGTTTATGATCGCATCGTTGACAGCATCCTTTCCTCCTTCCTTTGTCGTCTTATGAAGGTTTTCGTGTGAAGATTCCACCCTTAGATATTGACTAACTCTTCGATAGAAGTCTTCAAGAATTCTGTATTATCGCTCTAGTAACTCTTCACAGAGTTTAATTTCTGGTCGTACCCCAGCCATCATTAGAGTTAAAACTCCTCCCTCAGGCGGGTTATTGACCTTTTCTAATTCTGAGGTAAAACAATTTAGGTAAGATCGTAGAGTTTCCTCCGGGCCTTGCCGAATAGCAGACAGACTTACCAATGGAACAGTAAAATTCTTTGCGGCCTGGAATTGCCTCAAGAATACAGTCTGAAGCTGTTGCCAGGACGAGATTGAACTAGACTTAAGTCCTCGGAACCACTTCTTCGCCGCTCCTGTGAGAGTTACAGTAAAGCATCCACAACATGCAAGATCATCAACACGATGAAGTTCCATCAGGTCGCTGAAATGATCTATATGGTCCTGCGGATCAGTTTTCCCATCAAAAGTATTTATGGTGGGAAATTTAAATCCAGCAAGTAAGTCGGCAGCTTGAACCTCCTCGCTGAATGGCGATTGACGATATCCATCAGCGAGCTCATCATCCTAACCAGCAAGTGCATCTAAAGCAATCCTCAGATTATGAACATTGACGTTCAAAGCGAGAATATTCTCTCTTACTGGTGGTAGGAGTGGCCTCTGATCATTTTCACGATATAAGGTAGGTCGGTTAGGTAGGGTCTGCTGTTTCCTTAGGGATTCTAATGAAACAGTGCGACGAGATCGGCTTTGGTTGTTGTGATGCGATGTGGATCGCTCCTGACTACGTCGCTGATCCAGATGTTGTCTCAGGTCTGTAGGATTCTATCGAGATTCCCTACTGATCCTTTCAAAGATACTCCTCGATTGATATTTTTGCTCGTTGTCTAGATAATCACGATTGATAGTTGCTCTCCGGAAAGGTTGTCCACGATCACGATCAGTACTCGAAATTTCATTACCAGATACCAGAGGCAAGTCTGCGACCTTGTCTTTTCCCTTGGAGATGCAATCTCCTCGACGCTCCTGCGGGGATTTAGGTTGGTCACGGTCCACTGTCTCCAGGATTTGAATTCCTCTCTTAGGTTGTTGAGCAGGACGTTCTCTAGGACATTTGTGCTGTGGTGGAGTTAGCATTTGTCCCTCAGCAAGTCGTCGTAGAGAGTCATTAATCTGACTTATAATTTGCTGAAGGTTCACCAGTTCTTCCTCCATGCGATCCTATCTCTGGACAATATTTTTCGGTGCGGTCACGATAGGCTGATCCTGAGCAGGATCTACCCGTGCAGCAACGGTACTTTGGGGATGATTTTGGCTAGTTCCGGTGTTTCTGGTAGTATTTCTGGTGTTTGCTATTGTTGAAAGAAGCGGAATGGACAAACTTTTCTGCCGGAATAGCCCTCCTTCTAGCGCCAATTGTTGACAGAGGTTTTGTTAACAATAAATTTGAAAAAATTACAAAATGTGGCTTGTGTGTGAAAATAGTTAATTAATCAAAGCAAACAAAGAGATAAGGATTTTATAGTGGTTCAGCCCCAAAAAAAAATGAGCCTACGTCCACTGTTTTTTTTACTATTTTCTGGAGAATTACAAGAGCTCAAAATTACAATGTATTGTCCGTAAAGAAGAAGCAAGAGTTTAAAAAGTTCCCAAAAGATCCAAAAGATAAAAGATTAAAAATCAAAAAGTCCCCTCACTGAAACATTGAACTTCCTTTATATAGGTGAGGATAGCTCAATGTTTCCCCATTGTGAGAATGAGTAACTGTATAATTAAAAAATACAATTCGAATAACAATATAACTGGGTAATAACTTAAATGAGATGGCTGGTCGATCTTTAAAGAGAAACATTTGTTTCTCTTTTTTTGTAGGTTACCTGTTTGACGAAGTTTAGTTTAGTTTCCTTTTCATTCTGGTCGCACTTAACTCGTTCGGAGGAAGTCGCACTAACTTATGCGGTGGAAGTCGCACTTAACTCTTTCGGAGGAGGTTGCACTAACTTATGCGGTGGAGGTCGCACTTAACTCTTTCGAAGGAGGTCGCACTTAATCTTACTCATGCGATCTGACACGTTCATTTGGTCAACTTTTTCCTTTTTGGTATTGTCCAACATATAGGATTTTAGACTGCACAACAGTTAGTAAATATGATTTTATACAATTTATTTCAAGCTATATACTGGTTCCAATTTATATATTTGCTATTTATCTAAAACTATATAGTAGCTCCAATCTATATTCTAAAGTGTATCAGTTTCTTTACTAAGTAAATCAAATTTTACATTAGATATATCAACTAAATTGGCTATTTTGCCGCAAAATTTAAAAACAAGGCATCTGTGTTAAGACTCAAACTCGATCATCTAATTGAATACCAAAGGTTCTTAAGAAGTAGCTATTTTAGAATACCAACTTCGCCTTATAGCATTTAATGAATACGTTTTGAAACATGGGTTTTTATCCAAATCACCCATCCTAAATCGCAATCAACGCAGAGGAAGAGCAAGACTCTCTAGTGCCTCCAATTCGTTTGAAGACTCACATAAGAGAATTCTCAAAGCTTATAGGACAACGGCTGATGATGTTGTTGCTACTGCTACAGTTAGATCCATTCAAAAGAGTGAGAGCTCGCTCTTGTAAATCAAACTCGGAGTTAGGAGGATAGAGGACTGAAAACAAGAAAGACAATGGGAGCATAGAGGAAGATCGGAGGAGGAGGAAGGGGGGGGGGGGATAATTTTGAAAGTTTGGTAATGAAAAATGTTAATAAAACTAAATTTAAAAAGTACGCTGTTACGTATAAAAAGTGAGTTCACAAAAGAATATTTATAAGAAATGACCTTTTCTTTTTTCTTTTTATTTTTTTTTTCAAGATCAATTTGAAAAATGAATGTTTTTTACATCTATTTAATAAATGACTATTTCATTGTTTAATTTTGATAAATGACCATTATTTTAGTTGATATGCCTTTATAAAGTAAATCAATTTTTTATAAATTAAATCAAATTTTTTAAAAATAAATCAATATATTTTGATATACTAACTATGAAAAATGATTATTTTTTAATTAATTTTCAAAATTCAGTCATTTTTTATTCGTATTTAAAAAAACGTTCATTTTACAAATTATGATCCAAAATTTGGTCATTTGGCTAAAGCCTAATTTCCGAAGAAATTTATGCCCAATACCCGTTTTAAAACTTATTTTCATAAATACCCGTTTTTAATTTTTTTTTAAAATACCTATTTTATGGTCCACATTTCATATGTAAAATATGAGTTGTCCATATTTATAATATAAATTTTATCCATGATCTACATATTTTATGTATAAAATATGAATGGTATACATTCACAATTTAAATATTTAATGTAGTTTATATTTTTATTATAAATTTGACCTATAGTTTATATTTTAAAATATATGTCAGTTTTTAGTGTAATGTTTATTCATAAAATATAGACCATAGTAAACATATATAAAACAGTGGTAGTCTACATTTTTCCCAAAAAAAAAAGATATAAAAATAGGTATTTATGAAATAAAAATAAAAAGCTGGTATTTATGGAAATATGATTTTGAAAAGGATATGCTTTTTATAAAGTAAATCAATTTTTTATAAATTAAATCAAAATTTTAAAACATAATCCATATATTTTGATATACTAACTATGAAAAACGATTATTTTTTAATTAATTTTCAAAATTCGGTCATTTTTTATTCGTATAAAAAAACGTTCATTTAACAAATTCTGATCCAAAATTTGGCCATTTGGCTAAACAGCCCTACACAAAACTGCCACTAAGCCTAATTTCCTAAGAAATTTATGCCCAGTACTCGTTTTAAAACGTATTTTCATAAATACCCGTTTTTAATTTTTTTTTAAAATATCTATTTTATGGTCCACATTTCATATGTAAAATATGAGTTGTCCATATTTATAATATAAATTTTATCTATGAGCTACTTATTTCATGTATAAAATATGAATGGTATATATTCACAATGTAAATGTTTACCGTAGTTTACATTTTTATTATAAATTTGACTTATGGTATACATTTTAAAATATGTGTCAGTTTTTAGTGTAATTTTTATTCATAAAATATAGAACATAGTAAACATGTATAAAACAATGGTAGTCTATTTTTTTTCCAAAAAAAAAAAAAGATATAAAAATGGGTATTTATGAAATAAAAATAAAAATCTGGTATTTATGGAAATATGATTTTGAAAAGGGGTATTTATGAACTTTTCACTAATTTCCTCCTAGAAACCCAATCTATCTTGGGTCGGGGATCGGCCGGCCTTTACTTACAAAGCTCGGCCTAGCCCACAAGACTAGGCAGCAAAGATCGAGCGGGTGCAGGGCGTTTTGATTGGAACCTCTTTTGGCGTCTGGCGTTTGCTAATTGCTACACACGGTGATGTTTCGCGCCAGATACAACTGGTTTCGAGTCTTGAACCGATTCAAACTTGCCGAAACCAGGAGCCCATTTACGAGCCAGTCCACCTCCACCAGCTCCGCCAACAATGGCGGCGACAAGGCTGAGTCCAGTTTGACTAAGTACGACGAGTCGTATCGGCAGCTTGACAACCTCAACTTCATGACTGCCGCTAAGATTCTGTTTACTGACCCTCCCAATAAAAAGAAATTTGGGTATTTTTCATAGCTCGAAAATCTCTTCTGTCGCGATTAATTTTATGTCTTTTGCGTTATTTGCTTCTCTGGGTTTTTGTTTTTGGGCGTTTTGTTCTCACAGGCATTTCGTCGAACATCTTTAGGCTTGTATTGGGTGTTCATTGACGAGCATGTACTTGAATTGGATAATGTAGGGATTCAAGCGTAAAAGGAAGTAGTCAACTTAGGAATGTTCAAATATCTGAGAAATTGGAAAAAGCATCAACCTGGCCTTTTGTGCTACTTTATGAACATAAGTTTCCTAACCATGAGAAACGATATCTTTAACCTAATTATGCAATGCCAGTTACACGAGTTCATGTCGCTTCCACTATCTTGTACTGTTTTATGGTTTCTGAGTCGTCTTAGTTGAATTGTGTTGATGAGAAATCATAATGTCATGTGTCATATCGAATTTAATTATTTTTAGTGCAAGTTCATGTTCCTTTTGGGACAAATCAGAATGTCATGTGTTATATCAAATTTAATTTTTCAGCGCAAGTTCATGTTCATTTTTGGGACACCGTGCCTATCTTTATACTTTTCTTGGCATATATTTGTGTTTGACATGTTCTTTTCACCTATTATTCTGTCAGGTTAGATTTCCACCTTGTACAACTCTTCTTTGCCTTGATGCCTTCGTTTGGTATTACCAACTTTCAACTTTAATGCAGATCTTCTTTTATGTTGGACTTGTCTATTGCTATTGGCGTTACCATCTAAACTAACTAATTTCATGTATCAGCTGTATATCTGGTAGCTCAATATGCACGTTATGAGATGAGAAGGATGGAAGAGGTGACCAAACTTTCCTTCTTCTTCTTTCTTCCTCCGCCTGTTTTCTTAAAAAAGCAGAAAAAAAATCGTGACATTTTCAGTTCTAAAGAGTCAATTTGTATGGTGAAAGCCTGTATGAAGTGGATCAGGTGTGTGAGTGGATGTTGCTTTACATGCTTGCTAGCAGCCAAAAGAACTATGCAGTTCCATGCTACTGTCTTCAAAGACATTCTCGTTTTTAAATGTTTTTTCTCAGTTTCTCCAAAATCACTATGTCAGGAACTTGAGCAGAAAAAGAAGAAAGAGGAGGAAGAGAAAGCGAAAGAGCTGGAATTGAATGCTATCAGAGAAAAAGAGGCAGGATCTAATCCAGAGTTATCGGAGGTGAAAACAAGATTAGATAAACTTGAGGAAACTATGAAGGAAATTGTGGTCGAGTCAAAGAAGCAATCAGGCAGTGGAGTGGTGAAAAACCAGGAAAGTGATAATAAGAAAAAACAACTTGCAGGGACTGAGGCAAGCAGCAGCATAATTTCTTCAGAGTCAAGCACATCCATTGAGAAAGAACCTCACAATAGACAGGATTTCCCGGAGCAGAGACAAGGCTCGGGCCAGGGGAGAGCAGGCGAGCCATCTCCAGTTTCCAATCCCCGGAAGAATCAGAATAGCACCCTCCAGGATGGAGGGATATCTCAAGATGACAAAAGGTGAAAAGTAGTCTTTTTCTGCTTGTATCTATCTTCTTGTTAGAGGTCCTTTTCCAATCTTACAGCTTGAAGAAAATTTTATTGTATGTCATTTCCGAAGAAGTAAGAATTTGGCTAATATTTCACACAAGATGCGTTTGCACTTTGCAGCCCAACACCGGACACTTTCACATTCCACATCCTTAATTAAGGGTCAAATTATAGTAGGGTTTTGCAAGTGTTTTTAACTGATACCAAGGAAACTCGTTCAACTGTGGAATTTTGTAAAGTAAAATTTAGATGTTTGTGTATAATTCCTTGTAATCATGCATAGAACAATAAGTTTGATTGCTGATGCTGACGATAAGTGCATTTATTTTTATTGCTTTAAAAGATTACAATGCAAATATTGATTAGACAGCATTGGTTCTATGAAGTTTGGAGGAGTCCTCATCAGTAATCTCTGCCGTTACCATTGTAGACCTGTAAAAATTTTGTTTTATTTTACTTTGAGCAAGAGGAAGAAACAGAGAACAGATCATAATATGAACATCCAGAGCCACAATCACCCGTGGCCGAATACATTGTCTTAGATTTTTTATTTTTTGGCTGAAATCGAGCCTAATATATTCCGAGATGGGGGCAATTAAGATACTATCAGGCCGGCAAGCTAGCTCTCTATGATCTGTTATATTTTTTTTCCCTCCTCAACCTTAACCACCCGATGTACAACAACGTCTTTCTCTCAAGCTTTGGTTACACTGTTCGAATGCGTTTGGAATTTTTCTAAGGAGAAATCCTTAACTGTGTGGTTACGTAGTTTCTTCCGTGGCATTACAAGGTTTGGAGAATAGAAACTGATTTCGAACAACATAAACACGAAGTGATATAAATCTATAAAGGGCGACTAGCGATTGGATTTGATTGCCATAGTTTTATAGATTAAAGGACTTAATTGTCAATTTGATTTTTCAGAACCACATTGCCAATTCATAAAAAATTCAGGATCAGGGGCAATCATGCCAAAAGATCCTTTCCTTTTTATTTTATTATTTTTTTTACATAATAAAAATTGTCTAATGACTTTAAAATAATAAAATTTAAATTCAATATTTTAATGCATTCTTATTATTTATTTTCCTTTTGTTTTTTTTTTTTGAAGAAAAAGCCTGTACGTAAAGAAAAAAGGGAAAAATAAATAAATAAAAAGAGAGTTAATGTCGACCTTGTTCTTCTGTTTTAGGCTTTTAGCCCTTAAACCCTAGATATCGTCTAAACCCCAAAGTGCCACAAATCTCTTCCTCTTGTTAGCTCAAGCTCAATGGCTCGCTTGATCCGACCTTTGAGAAAAACCCTTCCTTTACTATCTTATTCTTCTTCCTCTTGTTCCAAGAACCTGGGTTTGAAACTTCACCACCAACCACACCACATCTCCCTCTTAAACCCTAATCTCTCACTACAATCCCCAAGAACTTACGTCTCTGAAATGCGCAAATTCGCCTTCGATGGAAACCTTCTCAGGCTCCTCCGCAATGAGATTCAGTACGAACTCGAGAACTCTCCCCTCAACCAGGTAGCTCCCTAATTTCTCTCTCCCTCCCCTGTATTTTAATCTTATTTTCGCTGAAGTCTTCACTTGGTTATTGTATTGTGAACTCAACTATATTGGCCATTTTTGGACCTGGGAATAAAAGATCAATTTTATTATTTATTTTTTATTTTTAGCTATTATTTTTTACTTGGTGGGATTTCTTTAAACAGAGACACAAGATTTAAACTTCCATTTTCTTTTGATTTTTGAATATTTTTTTTTTGTTCCTGAGTTCTCTTGACTCTAAGTTATAAATTTAGGTAATTGGGTTCACTCTGTATAATGGCACATGGGTTGAATTTATTTTGGTTTTCTTGGACTATATGAAGAACTTCCTTAAATGACTGATTTGGTGATCAGCGCTAAGAAATGTTCTTTCTGTAATCTGGGAATTTATCTTATAAACTGAATCTCATTTTGGTGTCTAGTACTATGTCCTGAAAAATAATTATGGCCCAAAGAAGCGTGAAATCTGGGCCAACATGTTTTCTTGCACTGTAGTTTATAATTTAGGTGCTTCATGTATGATGGCGAAAATTGAGTTGAATTTTGTTTCCATACTTGGATTATACGAAGATCTCCCTTCTATAACTGGTTTGGTGAGACCAGCACTAGCTGATGTTCTTTCTCTAATCTGGGAATTAATGTTTTGAACTGGATCTTATTTTTGTGTCTAAACCAAAGTCCTAAAAGAGAATTTTGGCCCAGACAAATAGGTAGTCATGGCCCTTGGAGAATAATTATGTACTTTTTCCTTCTGTTACAGCCAGTTACAAAATTTGATTCATTTACAGTTGATGAGCGGCCTGGGGAGCAATGGATTTGCTTGCAAAGAAAATTTGGGGATGAAGACATAAAAGTCGAAGCCACCATGTTTGATGGAGCTGTTTGTTCTTCAATAACTGCTGGTTCTCCTGCTCCTGTTGCTGGAAGAGATGATGTGGAGCTTCACATTAGCTTGATCGTTAACATCTCCAAGGAGGGAAGTGGTAATATGTTGGAGATTGTGTGCTCGGCTTGGACGGAAGAAATAGAGATTGACAAGGTTTTGATCCAGAAACAAGAAAATGTGCTTGCAAAGCCTTATCCCGGCCCGATATTTAAGTATGATAGCTAGTTAATGCCACTACTGCTTTTTCTTTCGCTTAGCGGTTTGAGTAACTTAACGAAGCTAAAATATGGAAAAGAAGAACCTGTTTAAACAAAAACTTTGACTCTTGTATCAGTAGAAATTAGGTTTTTTCACTCCATTTTTCTCAGTTCTATTGTTATTTTTTTTGGAGTCCTTGATTGTTCTCATATTATGCGTATTTAGTGGTACCTAAATGATTTGTTTTTCTGGTTTTTTCTGTTCAGGGATTTGGACGATGAACTGCAGAACTCACTTTATGAATTCTTGGAAGCGAGGGGCATAAATGATGAACTTGCTGTCTTTTTGCACCATTACATGAAGGACAAAGATAAAACCGAGTTTATTAGATGGATGGAAACTGTGAAGTCTTTTGTTGAAAAGAAGTAAAGTTCTTGGCCCTGTGACATTTAGGATGAGAATTGATTGATAGGCTTTATTTGTGTTGGCTAGCGGAAATAGAAACCAGCTAGTCTGCACTTTTTGGCTTTGCATGTGATCTTTAGCGATTATAGTAGACATATTTACGTAAAATTTAATAAAGAGGAAACAAACTGGCGCGATTATTCGTTATATTGGAGCTTCGAAGTAGATTTGAAAGGTCTTAATATATATATTTATATGTATGTATGTATGTATAGTCCTTCCATAAATTTGGGCACAGGTGCGCGAGCAAAAAGTGGAGGCACGTTCATATCCCGGAAAAACGTTTCTCGTTCCCCAAATTTGTTTTTTATACTTGTATAACATTTGAGTAATGCTAAGATAAAGCCATAAGTGCTCAACAACAGTTTTGGTACAGATTAGTTATAATTATTTATTTTATTAATTATAACTATCACGTGTAGTGTTGAGTGCCAGTAATGTTCTATAGCATTACTCGTAACATTTTTACTTAGTGTGGGATCCGTTCCCGAACTTTATGCCACGAGGAAGGCCACGTGGATCGCATGTGATTTCACAATCGGCCATTAGGCCGTCTGAGATTAGAGCCGAATCCATCACTGACCCCAGACGGTTCGGCTCAGTCAGACTCCAACCTCGCCAGTAATGTTCTATAGCATTACTCGTAACATTTTTACTTAGTGTGGGATCCGTTCCCGAACTTTATGCCACGAGGAAGGCCACGTGGATCGCATGTGATTTCACAATCGGCCATTAGGCCGTCTGAGATTAGAGCCGAATCCATCACTGACCCCAGACGGTTCGGCTCAGTCAGACTCTAACCTCGACAGGTGGGGGTCGGAAGCCCCAAGGGTCTGCCATTTGGGAACAATGACACTTACCTCAACAGCTGGGGGTCGGAAGTCCCAAGGGTCTGCCATCTGGGAACAGTGGCCCCTACCTCAATAGCTGGGGGTCGGAAGCCCCAAGGATCTGCTATCTGGGAACGGCGGCCTTTACCTCAACAGTCGGAAGGGTCAGAAGCCCCAAGGGTCCTCAGACTGAATATAATAGAAAGCAACCCATGGCTCCATACCCAGACAGAACATTTAATGCGATCCTGGGTAGGTGTGAGTGCTAGGGACAAGCCGTCCTGACAGAACGGTGATTTGCCCAAATCTTGCTCCTGACAGATTGAGGCCGTAGGAGGCGGCGAAAATCAGGCCACGGTAGCACAGAGGAGATGACAGAAATCTCGGCCCGTGACCGTTGAAAAGGATCTTGAGGTGAAAGGTACTCATTCCTGAGATGGAGAACCATGCGGTTCACTATCTTAGGACTACGTATAAAAAAACCATGCGTTCCCGAGAGGGGCATGGACGCTTAAAAAACTGATATTTATAAAAAAGTCTGTGAACAAGAAAGATATAGAGATATTCATACTGAAATATTTTTCCTTGCTACCTAACACAAATATAAATCACTGACTTAAGCATCGGAGAGTCTTTGCAGGTAGCCACCCCCGCCTCTCCAATCTTGCTTGGAGTTCAGAGAACTTTGAGACAGCAAGGACACGTGGACAGCTGGAGAATACAGCGTCAGCAGTTCGAGATATGTGGACGGCTGGTGAGAAACCGCTCCAACACTTAGGCAGGTAACGTGTAACATTTTAGGTGTGTAACACTTTTGGTTTGGACGTGGTAATTCAGCATTACTCATAACATTTTTCCTTAGGTGGGTAACGTGTAACATTTTTAGGTAACACTTTTGGTTCGGAGATGGTAATTCAGGTGAGGTAGCCGAATCCCACACACACACACGTATATATACATATATGTATATAGGTTTGAAAGCGACGACACACATAGATCCAATGAAATCGCCGTGTTTGCATAAATAATGCGGACTTGTTACGAATATTATATGTTCAATTTACTTTCGTAATTAAAGAATTTTGTCATAGTTGTTCCAAGTTGAATATATATAGAATTTTTATGAAGGATACATAGTTCAGGATACAAACCTTTAAAATGAAATAAAACTAGTTTTTTATTTTTATTTATTTATTTATTCACTGAGAACTCTTTATCGTTTGAAACTATTTATTGTCAAACGATGGGATTTTTGCATGTCTCCCGATTGTATACATGGTTGACAAAATTCTCGTCTTAAGGTCTACCAATTTTTTTTTTTTTTTTCCCCCCCGAAATAGGAGCTAATACTTGCTCTGATTACCTGAACAGCTCAAATGTTAAGATCTCCAACAGGATAAATTATCCCTTGATATGTTGTTAGCATCTTTTCTTTGGGATAGTAGTGGTAGTAGGAGGAAATCTTTTCCAGGGATGGGGAATAAGAAATCGAAAAAGAAAGTAAGTGATGTAGAAAGTAGAGCAAGAGAGAAACAGAAGAATTTAGACGGAAAATAGAGAACAAATAAAAAACTAGACAAAACTCAAGAGGGGAAGTATGAATTTTCAATTCATTTAACAATAATTCACCATTGTGTTATAAATAATGAAAAATAACAAATCTATTCATCGAAGAGCAACTAAGATTCCAATTTTACTACAAAACTAAATAATCGTATCTAAAATAAACTAAATAATAAAGTAAATGATGACGATCATAATTATCCTTCAGAAATAGTAAAACTTAATTATCTAATAATAATAAGTATATCCTGCATCCGTAACACGGTGGCTATGAGTCAAGAAAGGAATAGAATAAATCAAATAAATAAATAAAAGCTGAGAAGTGTTCGAAAAATTCCAGTTTCTTCTTGAAAGCTTGTAAAAACAAATGAGTTACGGAATTGAAAATTGAGAATGCTTATTTATTTATATATTTTTAATTATCATTGTTATAAATTATTGAGAATGCTCAGTCAAACGGCAAGACTGTAAAGAGAAATGGAAAGTATAGAGATGACTCCCTTAAATATAATTAAATCTTTTATGCAATATCGTGGCTGAAAACTTGCCGACATTATGGCAAGAATTCAACCACAAATTAGTATGAAAATGGCCCAAGTTTGAGGCCGAAATTGATGGCCCGAAGTGTGATATATCGATAGCCATGTAAATGGCTTCAATGACTATTCCTTTGATCATGTCCAGCTATAAATAGTCATTCTCCCATTCTTTAAATGTACACTAAAAACTCCAAGCTCATAAGGATTAATTTTCTCTTCCATATCTTTCTCTTGTTTTAATAGTGAGAGAAAGGTTTATGGATTCAAGAGAGTTTTTAGTAAGACTACTTTTGGGTGTAATTGGGCTCTGGGTTGTTAGTGAAATTTATCAGTGGCTTTTGTAGTTATTTTCTTTGTTATAGTGAAATTTTTCTTGCTCTCTAACTGTGGACGTAGGCTATTATATATAACTGAATCACGCTAAAATCTCTGTATCTTATTTTAGTTGTGTTTATTACATCATATAAGTAACAATATTATGAACTATTCATATATACGATGCTATTCATGTATAAAATACTATTCACGCATATAATTAATATTCTATATCAGTGTTCTTGTGTCAACAAACTGGTATCAAATATGAGTTATGGTGACTGCGAAATTCGATGTAGAGAAGTTTAATGGTGAAAATGTTTTCAATCTATGGTAGGTAAAGATGCGGGCTCTGTTGGTACACTAAGGCTTGGCGAAAACTTTGAAGGGTAAAGACACTTTGCTGGTGTCTATGTCAGAAAAAGGTAAGGATGAGATTTTGGAGAAAGTACATAGTGCAATTTTGTTGAGGTTAGGAGATAAGGTTCCGTGAGAAGTTTCCGAAAAAGATACTGCTGTGAAATTATAGTTGAAACTGGAAAGCTTGTACATGACGAAGTCATTCACCAACCAACTTTATTCGAAGAAAAGATTATATACTCTTCAAATGCAGGATGGTAAGAACATTAAAGAACACTTTGATGATTTCAATTAAATTATCATTGATTTGATAAATATAGATATTAAAATTGATGATGAAGATCATACCATTATTTTGTTGTATTCTTTGCTAAATTCCTATGAGCACTTTATCGATGCTATGATGTACGACAATGAAAATTTTACCATGAAGGAGGTTAAAGCAATATTAAACTCAAAAGAGTTGAAGAAAAATGTATCAGAAAGTAGACCAGAAGCTCTGCGGAAGGTCTGGTCATGTGAGGAAGAATAGAAAAGAAATGTTCTACTAGTGGTAGAGGTAGATCTAGATCTAAATCAAGATCTAAATTTATAAAACAAAATTTTTTCATTTTCACAAGGAAGGACATTTAAAAAGAAACTATCAAGAGTGTAAAGGCAAAGGGAAGGAGACGAGTTCTAATTCTAGAGATGCGATTGTAGCAAACGGCTATGATAATGTGGTTGTTTTTTTGAATTTCTGTTGCCAACTCATGCAATGAGTGGGTTCATGACTCTGGGTACTCATATCATATGTGTCCTAATGGAATTGTTTTACCACTTACCAAACTATTGATTATGGGAAGGTCCTTATGGAAAATAATACAGCCTGTAAGGTGGTCAGTATCGGCACAATACGAATCAAGATATTTGACAGAATTGTGAGAACATTGACAGATATCAAGCATATCCCAAAATTAAAGAAGAACTTAATTTCCTTAAGCATGCTCAACTCGACCAGTTGTAGCTTCAAAGCTAAAGGTAGAGTTATGCGAGTCTCGAAGGGTGTTCTAGTTATGATATAAGGCAAGAAAATAAGTGGCCTTTACATCTTGCAGGGAAGTATAATTGTAAGTACTATTGCTGTATCATCAACATCTGATACTGATGTCAGCAAATTATAGCATATGTGTCTTGGGTACAAGAAGGGTCTAGTATAGCAAAGCAGGCATAGGTACTTTGTGGACAAACAGTAGGAAAATTAGACTTTTGTGAGCACTGTGTATTCAAAAAACAATGTCAGGTGAAGTTTAAAAGGCTGTCCATAGGACTAAAGGTACAATAGATTATATCCATTTAGATTTATGGGGTCTTTCTCGAGTTCCTTCTCATGGTAGTGGTGATATATACTAACCTTCATTAATGATTATTCAAGGAAGGTTTGGAGAAATATATATATATATATATCTTGAAGCACAAAGATAAAGTCTTTGTCAAGTTTAAGCAGTGGAAAGCTTTGATCGATATGCAGACTAGGAAATAGATCAAGTGACTGAGAATAGACAACAACTTAGAGTTTTGTATAGTCGAATTTAACAAGTTTTGCTAGGATCATGGTACTATGAGACATCGTATTGTGAAACACACTCCATAATAGAACGAGCTTACAGAATAGATGAATAGAACTCTATTGAAAAGAGAAAGGTGTATGATCTCTAATGCTTGGGTAACAAGGAAGTTTTGGGCTGAAGCTATTAACACACCTATTACTTGATCAATAGACGTCCTTCTTTAGTAATCAGATTCAAGACTCCTGAAGAAATATGGACTCCTGAAGAAATATGGTTATGTATTCCTATTAATTATGAAAATTAGTGCATTTTTAGTTGTCCTACTTATGCTCAACGAGCAAAGGTAAACTTGAGCTAAGGGTAAAGAAGTGTATTTTTCCTTGGGTATCTAAAAGGAGTAAACGGATACAAGTTATGATGTCCAGATACTAGAAAATACATCATTAGCAGAGAAATTACTTTCAATGAAGCTAAGATGTTCAAGTCTCATATGGAGTCATCATGAGTTAAAGAAAATAGTATTACCATAATAAAGGTAGAGTTTGAGATTGAGTCTTCTGAAAAAACCTCACAAGATCAAGAAGACGAAGAAGATCAACAGCCACATGAGGAAATAGAAACACAACAAATGCAACATCATCGGTTGGCTAAAGAAGGGTAAATGAGAGAGGTAAAACCTCTTTCAAGGTATGACTATGCTAACCTGGTATCATATGCTCTAAAGGTGACTGATAATATTCAGTTATACTAAGAAGCTATCTATAGTAAATAAGTTGCCCAATAAACTACTGCAATGACAGAGGAGATTGAATCTCTTCACAAGAATCATGCTTGGGAAATTATTTAGAGACTAAAGAATCAGAAGATTGTTGTAAGCAAACGGGTCTTCAAAAAAAAAAGGAAGGAATCCCCAGAGTTGAAAATGCAAAATTCAAAGCGTGACTAGTGGCTAAAGTTTTTATACTAAGAAAAGGTATTAATTTCAATAAAGTCTTTTCTCTTATAGTAAAACATAGTTCTATCCGAGTTTTACTTTCCATCATGGCTTAGTTTGATCTAGAACTTGAGTAGTTGGATGTCAAGACAACATTTTTGTATGATGATCTAGAAAAGCAAATCTACATAAAGGAACTTAAGGGATATGAAGTCCAAGGAAAAGAAGATCATGTTTATTTGTTGAAATTTTTTTTGTATGGGTTAAAATAGTCTCCTAGATAATAGTATAAGCAGTTTGATACATTCATGCTTAGAAATAACTACTATAGAAGTGAGTATGATAGTTGTGTGTACTATAAGAAGCTTATGGATATGTCATTTATTTATTTTCTCTTGTGTGTTGATGACATGCTGATCGCTTACAAAAACATGTTTGAAATCAATAACCTGAAAGCTCAATAAGGTCAGAGTTCGAAATGAAAGATTTTGTAGCTGTGAAGAAAATTATGGGAATGGAGATTCACATGGATAGAAAAGCATGTCACTCTTTCTATCACAAAAAAAGTATAATGGAGGAATTAGAATGCAAAGCTCAAAATATATTAGTACTGCATTAGCAGCTTATTTCAAACTCTCGGCGATGTTATCACCATTAATTGATGAGGAGTGGAACACATATCTCATGTTCTCTATGTTAGTACTGTTGATAGTATCATGTATGCTATGGTTTGCATTGTAATCATACAATAATAACATCAGCATTTTGTTTAAAATAAATAAATCATTCATTAATAAGACATATTTAACATATGCTTTGAATAAAAATACTTTTTATGCATAATGCATTGATCTAGTACTTTGTTTTAGGGTTTAACATTCTTGATTTTGTAACCTTGTTGTACTCATTTTTTTTCTTGTAAATTTCATTCTACCTATGGTCATTTGGATCATTTTTGAATTAAGATAATTTTAGGATTTAACAAGTTTAGCATTCAATCTCCGTGGAAATAATGTTGTACTTACTAATTTATATTACTTGTGACTATCTATATACTTATTGCTGGTATTTATTGGAATAAATTTCCAGAAAATATTTTCATAAAATCATTTTCAAGAACACCATAGTTTTGTAAAATCAAGAAACACAACGGAATTAGTCGTTTAAAATTTTTTGTTTACAAAACGTTTCAGATCGTGATCTAACATAGATTAACTCTTGATCTAAATAAGAACAATACCCAGATTCGCTCCACAATCTTCTCATCTTCCCATCTATTCTCGAAAGCCGTTTGATTGATCCAGTAGGTGGTCACCTTCTTGATTCCCAACAAAGAGATCCGCAGATGAATAAGAAGACAATCTCCTTGAACTGATTTCTCCAGGATGGCCGAAACACTAAGGACAGTGAATCCCTAGTGGTGGTCGATTTTCTCTGCTCTCTCTCTCTCTCTGTATTTTCGTGTGACACTCTCTTTTCAAGAGGTGTTTTATGTGTAACACTTGTGTCTTGTTGCTAGAGAATTTTTCTCTTAAACATAGAGAGATTAGTAAACCCTAATGGACTTATTGGGCTTGTTGGACTCAACTGATCATCAAATGACTATTGGGCTTTGATTTGAGCTAGATAGGGGACCAAATGGATCCATAAAACCCAAGCTCCAATGAACCATATACCTATTATCATAATTAATTCTTAATTATGATTGGGCCTTATCCATTAATATTAGGGCACACTACTATAGGCCCAATATTGAACTCTTGGACTAAATGTCATTTATTTTCTGTAAAGCTTATTAACAATTAATTAGCTTGATCCATTTAGCATATACTATACCTGTAGACATACCCCTAATGTAATGCCGTACTAGTAGGGTAAAATTACCGTATTTTCCCTCTAGTACATATTTACCTTTGAGTTGCCATTTTTCATCTAATGGATAATAGTTGACTATGGTGTTCGTATCTACTTATACTAACATAGTCAAATTCACATAGTAGATACCAGGGCCTTGGTTTATATTATCCAAGTACTTGAAAAAACTCAAAGTGATATCATATGTATGGTGTCCATAATAAAAAATGTTCTACACATTTCATATACCTTATCTTATACCAGAGTTCGAACCATAAATCGGAACTAGTTATTTAGTAACTCAAAAAGACAAAACACATGAAAGTAAGTTCATTAATCACTAGGATTAAGGTCTTCTACAATAGTGCTA
The DNA here is from genome assembly GCA_002914805.1 of Parasponia andersonii. Classification (NCBI taxonomy): domain Eukaryota; kingdom Viridiplantae; phylum Streptophyta; class Magnoliopsida; order Rosales; family Cannabaceae; genus Trema; species Trema andersonii. The sequence goes on from JXTB01000003.1 coordinate 3,256,040, forward strand.
GATTAGTAAAATTAGAAATTTGANTTTATGCATAATGCATTGATCTAGTACTTTGTTTTAGGGTTTAACATTCTTGATTTTGTAACCTTGTTGTACTCATTTTTTTTCTTGTAAATTTCGTTCTACCTATGGTCATTTGGATCATTTTTGAATTAAGATAATTTTAGGATTTAACAAGTTTAGCATTCAATCTCCGTGAAAATAATGTTATACTTACTAATTTATATTACTTGTGACTATCTATATACTTATTGCTGATGTTTATTGGAATAAATTTCCGAAAAATATTTTCATAAAATCATTTTCAAGAACACTATAGTTTTGTAAAATCAAGAAACACAGCAGAATTAACCGTTTAAAATTTTTTGTTTACAAAACGTTTCGGATCGTGATCTAACATAGATTAACTCTTGATCTAAACAAGAACAATACCCGGATTCGCTCCACAATCTTCTCATCTTCCCGTCTATTCTTGAAAGCCGTTTGATTGATCTAGTGGATGGTCACCTTCTTGATTCCCAACAAAGAGATCCGCAGATGAATAAGAAGACAATCTCCTTCAACTGATTTCTCCAGGATGGCCGAAACACTAAGGACAGTGAACCCCTAGTAGTGGTCGATTTTCTCTACTCTCTCTCTCTCTCTGTATTTTTGTGTGACACTCTCTTCTCAAGGAGTGTTTTATGTGTAACACTTGTGTCTTGTTGCTAAAGAACTTTTCTCTTAAACATAGAGAGATTAGTAAACCCTAATACTTATTGGGCTTAACTGATCATCAAATGACTATTGGGCTTTGATTTGAGCTAGACAGGAGACCAAATGGATCCATAAAACCCAAGCTCCAATAAACCATATACCTATTATCATAATTAACTCTTAATTATGATTAGGCCTTGTCGGCACACTACTATAGGCCCAATATTGAACTCTTGGACTAAATGTCATTTATTTTCTGTAAAGTTTATTAACAATTAATTAGCTTGATCCATTTAGCATATACTATACCTGTAGACATACCTCCAATGCAATGCCGTACTAGTAGGGTAAAATTATCATATTTCCCCTCTAGTACATATTTACCTTTGAGTAGCCATTTTTCATCTAATGGATAATAGTTGACTATGGTGTTCGTATCTACTTATATCAACATAGTCAAATTCACATAGTGGATACCAGGGCCTTGGTTTATATTATCCAATTACTTGAAAAAACTCAAAGTGATATCATATGTATAGTGTCCATAATGAAAAATGTTCTACACATTTCATATACCTTATCTTCCAAGATACCGGAGTTCGAACCATAAATCGGAACTAGTTTTTTAGTAACTCAAAAAGACAAAACACATGAAAGTAAGTTCGTTAATCACTAGGATTAAGGTCTTCTATAATAATGCTAGATTAGTAAAATTAGAAATTTGAGTTACGGTATTTAACCTTAAATTCTAATTCACTAGTTCCTGTTCGATGCTGTTATAACTTTCTTATAACATACTAATGATTCTATTCGAAGACTCACTTCGATAATTAGAAACTTCATTAATTAAATAGATAACACTACATTCTATGGCATAGTAAAGTATTTCATCTTCAATATACAGAATGCGAACAATTTAATTTAGACATAATGAAATAAAGAATATAATGTCTCCCAGATATGAATTCATCATACGAATAATTCTTTTTTACTCATTTTATGTCTTGGAATTTTTTATATGTTTGCATAAGATAGACATACACATCACATGTATATCAAGGAGACATAAATGAAGTTCATAACATAGAATTTATTAATAACAAATAGATACTAAATAATCTAATAATTATTGTTTATAATATCTAAATTATAAACTACTTTATAGGACATTATTCCAACACTTATATGGGGTAATTGTGATTCTAATTTACTTAATCTTACACACATAAATAGTAGAAAAATCAAAATCTAATTATTCCATAACTTTTTTCAAAAAAATCCACTCTACATGGTCATTAAGCTTTACTCATATTATGCTTGAATGTAGCAAACCCTTTTTTCCCCTTCCTCTTGTTCTTTAATGCATGAAAGATATCGAAGCTAACTATTAGATTATCTATTATTAATCTCCACGGCACGAAAAGTACTGTGATTTCAAGAGATGACTGAATCACTTGAACTGCCTTTAGCATATTTGTGGTTACCTTTGTAAGACTTTATTCATAATTCTAAAATATAAACTTTTGTTTTCATATTATTCATCTGTTTTGTGTGACCACTAGTCTAAGATTATCGTGCCAATATCTATATGGATTTAAATTGATTCAGTGATATAGGTTTAGATGCTCTAATCAAAAGTGTTACCCAAATTATCGACATTTTCTATTTATTTTTTAAGAAATAACATTATGGTGCAAAAATGGACACAACATATAGCTTTTATGGAGAGTATAATTCATATTGACTTTCCAATTATGCACACACATAATCATAGAATTTGCTTCGTACGTACGTACTTTATATACCTTGATCAAATTTAGTGGTTTTGTAAGCTGTGAAAATACTCCATGCAAAGTCGCATTTTTACAAGAAAACAATAGTGTAGATATGATTTTTTTTTTTAAATTTTTGATGGCTTTCTTTTGTAGGTGAATCTGCTCGTTCAATTCCTCCTCGCATGTTTGGTCACAGTGGCACATTGACCATAACCTATACCATTCTTCGCTTGGATATTTTTCTCACACAGACAACATTTGATAATTATTATTTTTGGTGCAAGGATTAAGCAGATATGACTGAGAAAGAGGAGTTGATATAAATAGAGAGCTTGCAAGAATATTTCCTCCCACAAAGGCTAGGACAAGCATAATTGACATGACCATCTTTAGAAAAAACTTTGTTCCCAGGTAATCTTCATTCATGGCTTGTTTCTATACTTTTTTTGTTTGTTCAACACTATGTCCAGGATAGAATGCCTTTCAATATTTCAAATCTTTTTATCACGCATTTATGTATACATACATACACATATATATATAATGGGTTATATATATAACCTTTGTGTACTCAGGAAATTCTATATTTGAAAATATTATGAGATATATATGACTCCTTAAATGAAGGCAGGGCTAATTTCCATAGACAATAAATAATTCAAACACATTATTCAAATGAAGGGAAAGGTTAGCAATATATAAAATTTATTTTTTCCGAAAAAAATAAGAATGAAGTATGCTCATCTGGAATCAACTTTTGTCATTATGACTGCATATTCTAGAAATGATAGAATTTGTGCGTTTGTGCGGTGTCAATCTTGTATATTTAACCTCAGATTTTTATTACATATTCTACATTGAATGGCCCTTTTTATCAATTTATTTTAATAAATGTTAGTGTTTGTTTTTCTTTTAATGGGTTAACGGCTGATTAATTATCTCAATTTTGCAGAGCGTATAATTGATATTATCGATTGAGTATATGATTTTTGCTAAGTAAAACAGTTTATATGGTGTATATGTCAACTGATATATTATATCTAGCTTTAATATCGAACAACTCAGCTTCTTTCAAAAACAAATATATTATTCAACAATTTACCTATAACAACTATTAAAGAGACATCTAAATGAAGTGTCAAAGTCGATAAGTTTGCTAAGTGCCCCTTTCGACTATTCAAGTGAAAAGAAACATTAGAATTGTACAGTGCCTTTTGCTTTTATTATAATTTTCTGTTTTCATATATATAACATTTCAAGTTCACTAATTTAAATTATTTTTAAGTCTTGTTGTTAAGCCAAGGAAAACTCCAATAAGCCAGTTTATTAGTGTGTGCCTTTTCCTTGGTACGTTAACATCAAATATACACAAATGAGACAACTCATGATAGCCCTAGGCTTTCGAATTGTGAATGGTTTTAAGGACTCACAAAGGTTTGTCAAATCATATTTTTTAAAAATATTTGTGTTGGAATATTTTGTATAGATTAGCATAATTATTGGTAATTCGTGATAATGTCACAATTAAAGTATGCTATAGAAAACTATATGATTATGTATTAATTATGCATAATATTACTAAGAGACATAATAGGATGGATACTTATTAACCAATTAGCAAGAGGCTCGTGCGTTCCCTCTCATCATAATATCTTAGACAACCTTTGGGCCGAGAACCGCTATATAATATTAGACACACATGGATCATAATATCTTAGGCAACCTATTGGGCCGAGAACCTCTATATAATGTTAGACACACATGGACTGTGTAGTCACGTCGCAAAAGCATGAGAATGAGAGGAATATGAGAGGGGAGCTCATAAGCCCTCTTGAACCCATGATTTTATTGATCTTATGGGCTTGAAGAAGAGAAGATGAGAAGTACAAATCTAATGGAAAACTAATGAGATAACTCTCTAATTCTATATTGATGATATACTTCAAATTCAATGGATTTTGTTTTATATTTTATTTGATGTTGTTGATGAGCTCTATATGTAGATTTTTAATGTGAGTTTTGATTCATTAATTTATTTATTAGATATGCTTATTATTTTTAACAATTTGTATCAAAGCTAGTTCTATTTGGCCAGATATTTTACACATTGTGATTGTGATAAGTAAATGTATGGGAAAATCTTGAAAAATCCATTAGCATGTAGTGAAATAGATTTTATGATACTTAAAGGGTGCTACTGATGTCGGCAACACAATATATTACTAGAAGTATTCTCGGATATATAGATTCAGATTATGTTAGAGATCTAGACAAAAGAATATCCATGATGGGTTTTGTTTTCACTCTTTATGGATATATTGTAAGTTGAAAAGTAGTGTTGTAGTCAATTATCACTCTATCAACCATCGAGGCAGAGTACATCCCAACTACAAAAGTAATGAAAGAAGTTATTTAGCTTTAGAGTTTGGTCAGTGAATTGGAGTTACAAGCGATGGATACGATAGTCTATTGTTGTGAAATCTTGAATTCTCAAATAATACCCAATGTCTCACATAATTATAGAGTCAATATAGCATGATTGTATAATATTTTTTTTTATATATTAATGCATTTATGGGCATATAATTTCGAGTACTTATTTTAATATATTGGTTATTTTTATAATTTTTATTATGAAGTAATTTTTGCAGTGAAATGCTCGAGATACACTCGTTGGTACAAATTTGATGTGTATTAAGTCAATTATTCAGTTTTGACAAATGGGCATTTTATTTAATTAATAAAAATGATTTACAGAAATTAATATTTAAGCCAATTGTTTGTTTTTTACTTTCTTTCTTCTCAGTATATGTGAATATGCTAATTTCGAATTTGCTTAATTTTATGTATCTCATAATTTCTATACAGTAAGTATGTTAAATTGTTATTATTGTTAATATTAATTTAGTCTTGTTGAATTACTAACTAAGTGTATTATTATATATAGTATGTTTGAAAAAAGAAAACATAAAGCTAAGACCGACTTAGTTAAAGTCAGTGCAATTTCTCATAAATTGTTTTACTTTTGTTTCTGGAGTTTCTACTCTTCATTGCTAGCCTTTTTCTCCCATCATTATTTCTACTTCTCCCATATTATCTTGGATAAAATAATTGATGGTTATGTATATATATAAGTTTAGTTCCTTTAGTGTATAGATGTTGGAATAGGTTGAAAAAGAAGGTCCTAATTCCTTTGCACCCAATAATTGGAAGGTAATTCTTTTGAATATATATTATTTTTCTTTATGATGTGTTATTGATATGTTCTTAATTTTCAGTCCTAAGAAAGTAATATGTAATTGTGTTATTAAGTATTTGTGACCACATTAAATTTATATAAATAGTGTTCATAGAATTACATGCTAATTATTTGATGAGTAGTGAAACTTAGATTTGGTTCAACGGTTTTGCATCTTGTTCTCTTATGAGTGTATATAAATATATATATTGAAAAAAAAGAGTCAAGCAATGAGTTACAGAGAAGCCCATTTTAATCTTGTAATTCTACTAATTATTTTAATTTCAACTTCTTTATAGGAATAGTGTTAGTTTTATACAGAAAGTAGAAATTAATTAATACAATTATTATATTGATGGTTTTGTCTTTATATTCATATATGAAAAATATTTGATCACGATCCATAAGAAGTAACATAAGCGTTTATGACTAAAGAAGTTAGAAACTTGACTGTAACCTTGTCGTTTAATTGTTTGGTTATTAGAACATACATTTGATTTATATGAACTATGAAACTTAACTTAATACTTGTCTGTATATTGAATTACTATTTATAAGGTCAATAATCTGGATAAAATCTAAAATTTTCTTGCTTGCCACTAGTTTGTACGATTATGTTTTATTTTTAAGAAATTTGGACACATTCTTTATTCTTGTGTTTAACACAACTCATGCTATTTACTATTCTATTTTTAGTCTTTCTTATTCACATGTTTAGACATAAAGAAATTGTGTATTTTGCATACCAAAGCTTGAGATAACAATTTGTAGTTTTGCATGCTTAGTAACTGAAAGAGAACAAGTCATTGGCTTATTAATAGAAGCACGCCGGTTGTACCTAGAGCGAATAGCATTTCACAGAAAAATGCGTAAAAGTATCGAGTCGAGATAAGTAATGTCACACTTGTAATGTAAGTAATTCTCTTTTTCTGTGAATCTATGGATATGTGTATGTGTATGTGTGTGTATATATATATATATATATATATATATATATATATATATATTTCATTCTGTTTTGTATTAACATGAGCATGTAATACATTTATATTGCCTGACGAGTATTGGTGAATAGGGTGTGATAGACCAGTATCTAAATATGTGATATGGTTTCTTTGGGAATACTCTTATCCTTTCGGGGACACTATAATTCCTTCAAGAATACTTTGACAGTAGTATAGGATAGATCTCTTCTATATACAGAGTGGATTTTCTGGGACTCGAGGCCTCTATATAGCTCATGATATATTATATGTCCTCTAACTGGATCAATATACGATTTACGGTGTTTTTAGGCAATGCAATATATACAAGGATCCCAATTATGTGAATCTGTTCTCTATTATATACACCTTGCATCTGCATATATTACTAAGTTTTACACTCACAAATATTCTTACATTATAGATGGTATTGAGGCCACGTAGGTTTAGTAGAAGAGCGCTGATTTTCTGACTGCGCCTTGTATATATAAGCATTTTGATATTGCAGTTTGCTAATAAAGGATTTTGTACCTATTTTAAGTGTGTATATTATATATATATTTATACAAGTGGTCTACTTTGTCAGTTTATTCATATTTATATATTAGATTATGTAAAGTTATCAATGGAGTTTTTATTTGTGTTTCTAGAAAGCTGAAAAAATTTTAATTTTCCATAATTTTATTAGTTCTAAATCGAGTTGTGTCTCCTGATCTCACTAATTATTTATACAAATATCCTTATATACGTGTGTAAAATTACTGGATGTTACAATTGTGATAACCAAAGTGCCATACATCTGATCAAGAATCAAATGTATCATGAACGCACCAAACACATTGGTGTTAGGATGCACTTCATTAGAGAAGTGGTAGCACAAGGTGCTGTTAAGGTCGAGAAAATCACTATGGTTATCAAGCTAGTTCTAACATTCAGGTTTAGGTATCACCTAGACTTGATTAGTGTAAAAACCCATTTTTTTAAAGGATAAAATGGTCTTTGACTAGATTTTAAAAAAAAAAAATTATATATATACATATATCTTCTCTCTCTCTCTCCTCCCTCACGTCCCCCCCCAGAACACACACACACTCTCTCTCTTTCTCTCCCCCGTCTCTCTCTCTCTCTCGGCCAAATCTCTGCACAGCC
>JXTB01000004.1:0-14937 GCA_002914805.1 Parasponia andersonii
TATGGCTTTTGTATTCGGGGGAGAGCGCGTTTGCGAGCTCCTCGCTCTCTGTCCACGCTCAACCACTTTCCCACAAACGGCGCCAAACTGTTGGAGCGGTTTTACACCAGTCGTCCACGTGTCATGAACTGCTGACGCTGGATTCTCCAACTGTTCTCGTGCCCTTGCTACTTCACAAATCCCTGAACTCCAAGCGGGATCGGAGAGGCGGGGGGTGGCTACCTGCATAGACTCTCCGATGCTTAAGTCAGTGGTTTTTCTTTGCGTTTTTGGTAGCAAGGAGAAAAGTGTATCAAAACCAATTCATAAACTTATCTCTTTTTTGTATATTCTTCTTTTTTTTTTTCTGCTTTCAGATTGTCTTTTTTCTTTGTAAGCGCTCTTTTTTTGTATCAGAAAAGCTATATCCCTCCTTTGAGTGCGTAGCTTTCATATATGTAGTCTTCTGATCACCAGCAGTGTTCTTCTTCATCTTTTGGAAAGTAAAATAATATATATTTTTGTACCTTTCACTCCCGGATCTTAAAACCATCATGGGCCGAGATCTCTGTGACCTCTTCTGTGCTGCCGCGGCCTGATTTCCGCCGCCTCCTATCGTTTCAATTCGTCAGGAGCGAGATTTGGGCACATCGCCGTTCTGTCAGGATGGCTTGTCCCTGCGCGCGCACCTACCCAGAAACGCATTAAATGCCCTGTCGGGGTCCGGAGCCATGGGGCTGTCTTCCATTGCATCCAGTCTGAAGACCCTTGGGGCTTCTGATCCCTACGACAGTTGAGGCGAGGGTCGCTGCTCCCAGACAGCAGACCCTTGGGGTCTGAAGATCCTTGGGGCTTCTGATCCCTACGACAGTTGAGGAGAGGGTCGCTGTTCCCAGACAGCAGACCCTTAGGGCTTCAGACCGCCAGCTGTCATGGACTCGAGGTCTGACCGATTGAACCGTTTNAGACAGCAGACCCTTGGGGTCTGAAGATCCTTGGGGCTTCTGATCCCTACGACAGTTAAGGCGAGGGTCGCTGTTCCCAGACAGCAGACCCTTGGGGCTTCAGACCGCCAGCTGTCATGGACTCGAGGTCTGACCGATTGAACCGTTTGGGATCAGTGATGGATTCTGCCTTAAATTCGGAAGACCCACATGCCGATGTCGGGATCACGTGCGATCCGCGTGACCCTTCTCACGGTTCGAGGCTCGGGAATGGGCCCCACACTAATGACATTAAGAAGCAATACTAAGTAAAGAATATTCTCTTGTATGCATATATAGCATACAAATACACTCATGTCCAGAAAAAACAAAAAATTGATAAACTAAAATGATAATATCATAATGGAAGCTATTTTAGGCATTTTAACGAATATTTAATGTGCATTTCTATAATTGCCCCCAAACTCTTTCACCCAACACTCTTTTACTTCCTAAAAATGTATTCAAATCATCACACATATAACTGCCAAGTATCTAATAAATATATCTATACATTGATACACATATATTTATATAGATACACATACATTGATACACATATATTTATATAGATACACATTTCATAAGGTAAAAACCAAAATGCATTTATATATTTACTACTTATATGAGAGGATTTGAGAATTTTTGTAAATTATTGCTGAAATTGTAAACGACCTATTAATGATTCATTTTTTCTGAAATGATAAAAGATCTGTTTATATTTTATGATGAAATTATAAACCACTTTTGACACTTTTGGTGAAATTGTATACCACACTTGTTTACGATTTAGTACTTTTGAGAAATTTTGACATAACATGAAACACATGATAGGTAATTTGATTGCCAGAAATTAAAAGAGAATCTTAAATAGAAGATTCAATGTTGATTCATGCCCATCATAGCAAGAATTCTTTGTTAGTTCATGATTATTGTGACTAAATGCATAAGGATTTAACCTGAATTTCAGGTTCGAGAAAGTACCAAACTGTCCTCCTTCTACACTTTGACCATTAAGAAGCACATAATTGATCAATGTTTTGTGATTAAAAGTTCGTCACTAGAAGAATTGATATGTTGCTAATAAAGTCCTACCACGTGAAATGACCAAAATTAATGAACAAGGAGACCACTATTTGAATTCTTCTTTTCCACTCCCGATTTATGCTCTTCTAAAATCTTGTATACTTCCTCTAAGATAAATTTGTCATTAAGAAGCCCATAATTGATTAAATATTTTTTGATTAAAAAATCAATATTATTCAGAAGAATTTGGCCTATTGTATTGCTAATAAAGGCCTACCATCTAAAATGAACAAAACTAATACACAAGGTGACCACTGTTTTAGTTGTTTTTTCCACTCCTTCATGTTCCTCTTAAATCTTCATATATTTCTCCTTAGAAAATTTGTCATTAAGCTTTTAGTTGAACTACAAGAAATATGAGTTAGCTTACACCAGTCAAAACATCCTATCATATGATATGCTTATAAACACTTAGCTAAGAAACAAAACCAAATTATCATTGAAAAAGACTTCAAATTATAGATATTTATACATTTATACACATATATTTATATAGATGCACTGATCATACGATAAATATCAAAATGTATTTGTATATTTATGGCTTACTTGAGAGGATCTGAGACTTTTTTAAATCTTTGCTAAAACTGTAAGCGACCTATTTACATTTTATAATGAAATTCTATACCACTTTTGGCACTTCTAGGACTTTTTGAAAATTTTTGTTGAAACTGTAAATGATATGTTTACGATTCACTTTTCGTGAAATGATAAATGATTTGTTTATATTTTATGATGAAAATGTATACCACTTTTGACACTTTTGATGAAATTGTATACCATTTGTTTACGATTCAATACTTTTAGGGAATTTTAGGGAAAGCGTAAACTATTTGAGCACTTATTATCCCTAGTTGCTTTTTTTTTTTCAGCTTGTTATTTGATTAATTTCTAATCTAATTAATGAGATAGTGTGGATTTTATTTTATAGCGTTACAAGATGGTTAAAAGTACCCTTTCATCCAAGAGCAGTGTGCTAAAAATAAATGTTATTGGCTATAAGGGAAAGGAAAAGCATAATAAAAATAAAAAAGTAGTGGAGATATCAATTGAAAAAAAAGTAAATTAGTTTTCTACAAATTAAATTATTTGTTTACATTTTGAATTGTTTACATAAATCTGAACAACTAGTTTTCTTTAGTTAGTATAAACATGTTCTTTATAATGAATATTACTAATGTAACTTTTCATGAGAAATATTACTAAAAATAAATGTTGAATAATTTCTAAAATAATTGTAAACTTTTTTGCAAGATATTAAATTTGTTGTGCCAAAGGAAAATTAGCATAGTAGGAAGATCAGGGGTAAAACTAATATAGATTGTTTGACCATTATTAAGAATTTTCTAACAGAGAAATAACAAGAAATATTTAGAACATGCTATGGAGTATTTGTTAGATATTAATTGTTCTTTTAAATTTGTAGGTCAAGTTGTCCATATTATTCTTTTGCATGAGATAAATAATATAGATATTAACGAGATGATTTTTGATTTTATTGAGATATATTATAAATTTTTAATTATTGAATTGGAGTCTATAATGGGTCTTAAATATTGTCCTATTCTTTTGGATTATGATATTACAAATTTTAAAATATACTTAAAGAAACTTAGGATGTGTTTGGTACATGATTCGAATCCTATTCTTCAAATCAAGAAATATCTTTTATGTAAATAGTTAGAAAGATAAAATATTTATCCTTCTAACTTTCTATATGAAAGTTATTTTTCGATTTAAAGAATTAGATTTGAATCCTATACCAAATACGCCCTTATTTTTCCCAAAAAACTAATATAAGTAGAAGGGATTGGAAAGATTTTCTTATTACTCATCAAAAGATTGGGAACGATAAAGATATAGTGAAGTTAACCAAAGTTTTTATAGTTGAAAATATTTTAAAGAGTAAGAAAGAAATTATCTCGATTGATGATTTCATATTTAAACTAGTTGATGACGAAGATAAATTTAAATATTATCCTTTGGGGCGATTATGTTATAAGGATTCAGATCTTTATATATCTTCTCCTTCAATTCCTCAAATTGAATGTCTTCTTGTACCAAAAAAATTTTAACTTGATGATCCATGTATTTATTCTTTACGATCCATCTTCTATTATAAGCAATAAAAATTATAATTTTGTCCATACCTATAATTGATATAATCCAAAGAAGAATTTTACTAACTATTTAAATAACTATCCTAAAAGTAAAAAAATCCCATATTTAAAAATAAAGACAACTAATGCATGAATGTAAACAATTGGTTTCATAAGTAATGAATAAATGTAAACAACTGGTTTAGTTAAATATATATGATTTAACTATAAATAACTTTTATTTTTTCTCAATAACTATAAATAAAAAGTTTCAACCTCTATTGGAGAAATACAAATAGAAAAAACTAGTTTCAAAAGTAATAGTAAATAACTTATTTACGTCTAAGCTTAAAAAGAACCTAAACTAGAAACAACGACTTTAATTTATAGATATACTTAAGCTATAATTAATTTTTCTTTTTTTCGATAAACAATAACTTTCAACCTCTATTATAAAGACAAAAATGTAAACAACTAGTTTTGAAAGTAATAGTAAACAACTTGTTCACATCTAAGAATAAAAAGAATCTAGACTATAAACGACTAGTGTACATTTGTATCTAAATTTATGTAAATATCAATTCTATTATTCATTCCTACAAGAAATAAAATCTTATTAATAGTAAAGTAGCTCATTATTATATCCATAAATATAATTGTAAACTATTAAAAAATCAAAAAATTTATAAAAAATAATTCTTCATTATTAATTGGAGTTGCTCATTCTTTCTCTCTCTAAAGAGGCAATGACTATCATGAAAAGCTTGGATCAATCTCTCATGGCTGATTTTGTTCTAAATATTCAACAATAGCTTCGATTTTAAGTTTCATTGATCGGCAAAAATGTCTTTGGTAGGGTGTTTTTTTTCCGATGAATAGACCACAAAACCCACTCCAAGCTGATTTATGGAAAGAAGATGATGATTAAAGAAAGAGAGGAAAAAATGTCATGTGACACTATATTTTAATGGGGATTATATATGCATCCTATCTTGGTATATAGGTACCCCATTGATAAATAAATTGACTAAAATCGAAATTTAAGGAAAAAAAAAGAAAAAAAGAAAAGTACTGCATTTTTATTCTTCTTCTCTTTCAATATCTCATGAACGTTACCATTCAAATTTTATTTCCATCTTTTGTCTTATTCTTTGTTTTTTCAATTTTGTTTGATGCATAATTCATTTCCTTTATTTATAATTTTTTAATCTTAAATTAAAGTAGAGCAAGTGAAATTTCTTTGCTTTGTACTCAATCTGCTTTGTTTTATTCTTTTATTTTTTTTTTCAGTACCTTACATTTCATTTTCTCATGCAAATTGTTTATTTTGTCCGCAGTTTTTTTGTTCGATGATTCAATATTTTCATTATAAAAATTTAAAACTAGCAACTTATCTTAGTTCATGTATTTGAAATAAAGAAAGCTGGTTTTAGAAGGTTCTTGGGGTACTTTTAACGTAGTTTTTAATTCATGTCATAATTTTTCTTTTTATTTATTATAGGGGTACCTTAATAATTATGTGGGGTGTAAATATAGCTTCTCTATTTTAATTTATTTTACATAAGTGAAACTCAAATAGTGATTTTGTAACATCACTGCCGATAAATTTAAATAAAATCATTATCAATAGGTATAATGATTCTATCCTTTGATTCTTTTTATTTGAATATTTTTTTTTTTGGTAAGTAATATCCTTTCACCTTTTTTTAAGATGCGCGTTAACTTTATAATAGTTTTGTTAACTTTTTTTCACTTGAGAAATTTTGTCAAGTAATGCCAACTAATTAATTACTTTCATTAATAGTGAGAAATTTTGTCAATTAATGCCAAATAATTTTATCAAATAATTTAAAATGTAAAGAATTACAAACATTGTTTTTGCCTCCACATATGGTAACTTCTTGTAAATTGATCCTTCATTTACTTGTATATACTCAAATTTAGTTTTTCATTTAACTAAGAAGAAAACAAAAACTTTTAAGATACATATGAAGCAAAAGAAGCATAATTTGGTCTCTCCTGCCAAGCTTTTCTCTCTTTCTCTCTCTCTCTCTCTCTCTCTCTCTCTCCATCAAAAGAACTCTTCTTTAGGCGAGACTCGCAAAGGTTGGAGAGGGAGACCCTTCTATATTTTTGGCCACCCCCGTCCCCCTACCTTTTCCCCTTCCTTTTCTTCACCTCCTCCTCTTGCTCTTTTTCCTCCTCATTCTCTTCTCCCCAATCTCTTCTCAGGGATGGAAGTTTTTTTCTCTTTTAGTTTTTAGTTTCTCTAATAAGTCCATATCTTAGATTTGGATGTAATACCATCTTTACGTAGATTTTTAGTCCGTTTATTAGATCTTATATAAAAACCCAAATCTCTAAAAAGTAACTTGGTCATTTGACCTTAATTTTTTTTTTAAGAAACAACATATTACATAATATATATATATATATGCTACTCTCTCTCTCTCTCTCTCTCTTCTCCCTCAATTTCTTCTTCTTCACTTTGCCCAACCCTAAAGCTACCACTGAATAGAGCTCCTCTCGACCGATTAGAGTCACGCTGCCACATGGATCTGACTTAGCACCCCGAAAACCTCCCCTTCCAGAGCGACGTCAATGTTGGAGCTCTGGTTCACCAGTGACAACGGAAATGACTGTGATGAACTTTTGATAGTCGACAATGATTCTGGCATCAACATGGGCTGAAATTAGTGGCATTGAATTCATCTCCTTGTAAGCTTTCATGTGGTATATATATCTTGACTTGAAATTACTCAGATTGAATTTTGCCATTTAAAAATAATTTTGAGTTATTTTAGTTTTGTATTAATAAAATTTATTTCGATCATTAGATCGTAAAATAAACCTTATATTTATAATGTACTCGTGAAAACAGGAATTTTCAGTGAAGATATATGTTCCTTCGTTTGAGGCTCTTCTGGAAAAATGAAATTTTAAAGCGAACGATCGATGGTACAAAAGCTACTCTCAATCCTTCAAACAACCACAAAATGACACCAAATCCTCTCAATAGCACCGTAACATTATCTACTCACTCAATTGCGGTAGAGATTCGATTACTTGATCTTTAAATTAGTTTAATTTTGATTTTTACATTTTTTAATAAATATGAAATTTTGTGAAATATTAATTAAAATGTGATTTATACATGTTTTGACATAATTTGATATTTAAACTACCTTGAAGGTAAGTCATAGTGGTTGACGTGTCAAATTATCTTGTTTTATTGATTTTGATGAAAATGATTGTTATACTGTCGAAATTTTTATAAAATCTAATTTGAATAAGAATTTAGTTTTGAGAACTGAATGTGGTCAATAAAAAACTTTGCATAGTCTGTTTTGGTATTTTTATGGAAAATTGTACAAATTATCATTTCTATCATATATATAGTATTGTATGCATTTACTACACCTACACGGCCGACGAACTTACGGTACCCCCATTCAAGGTGCTTAAACTTTCGGTACCTTATCTTGGGTGTTCGAACTGTTAGCCCAAGAATAGCTAACCCAATAGAGGGGTAACTAGGGTTTTAAAATTTTTTCAGATTTTTCAAAATAAGCAAGTAAATTATGCATGTAATAACAATATCAAGTAAAAATAGCTAAGCAACAAGCACAAGCTTAGGGTAAGTAAATTAAAGATATATGAATAGAGAAATGTAGACACTATTTTTACGAGGTTCAACAAATATGATAGTTTGTCTAGGTCTCTTATCTTTGACAACCTGCTTCGAGCTATCCACTATTGGACCAAGAGAATGGGCTTGACCGACCCATGTATACAACGATTGATTTCTCCTTAGGTATAGTCACGCCTTTTTAATAGTCTTGAATCTAGCTCTATCACACCTAACTTAGATTGTTTAAATTCTGGTGCCAATCTTACCTAAACTAGGTCGTTTATGAATCTAGTGTCAACCTCACCTCATAATTACAATTTGATTTTTGTTGAATCACTTGACTAAAATCTCTCTCTAATCAAGATTATTGACACAAGGTAAACTTAGAGAGAATAAGTAAAAATATAAGATATGATCTAGTTTGACTTAAGTGATTTTTGTGAAAAAGTAGATTTGAAAGTTTGAATCACAAAAATTGATTTGAATAACTTGAATATATTATTTATGCAATATAAGGATGTTCAAAAGTGTTTCAAGTGCTAGAAAAGATTCTATTTATAGGCTTGAATGAAAACAAGCATTTAGATCATTTGACAAACATTCTGTCATTTTTAGTAGACCAAAAGTATATTTTCGGTCGACTAAAAATACTAGCCATTGAAAGTATGGTTCTAACGATCGAATTTGAAAATCTATTAAAAATTTGGCATGGAATCGGTAAACCAAAAACTAGAATTGATCTTCTGAAAATACCAAAGAACATGTTTTGATTTTATTTCAAATCTTTTTGGGTTTAATTTAAAAGTTTGTGTAAAATAATTTTCAAACTTTAATTGAAGATAGACTAGTTTGACTGTATTGGTTTGAAAATTTCCTATTTTATAAAAAATTTGAGCTACTAAGATCATATTTTATGTAAACAAGTATTCAAGTACAAGAACTAAGTAATTAATCTTTGCTAGTATGAGTCTTTGATACCAATTAGTACGTTCAATGAATCAAAGACATTCAATAAATCAAAGCACACATTCTTCTCCCTTTTATGATGAGCATAATCAAATTTTAAATCCTAAGAAAAAGAGAGTGTTATCATTTTCTCTTTCTTGTTCTTCCTTAAGATCTTGCTATAGTTAGATGTCCTTCTCTCCATTTGTTTTCTCATTGACACTTAGCTCATTTAAGCTTGGTTCCATGCCTAAAACATTATCATCATCTATTTTTCTCTCCTTAGAGAGAGCATTAGACTTATCAAAAATAATATGCATAGATTCCTCTACTATCAATGTTCTTTTATTGAAAACTCTATGAGTCTTACTAGTAGTAGAATATCTAGGAAAAATACCAGCGTTGCATTTTGAATCAAATTTTCACAAATTATCTTAGGTATTAAAAATAAAATATTTGTAACCAAAAACTTTAAAAGTCAATATTGAGTTTTCTCTCTTTCCAAAGCTCAAAAAGTATCTTATTTTAATTAGTCTTATCATAATTCTATTCACAATATGACAAGTGGTACTTACCGCTTCGGCCCAAAAATATTTAGACAAACCATTTTTATTTAGCATGCTTTTTGCCATTTTTTGTAGGGTTCTAATATTTCTTTCCACTATTTCATTTTGTTGTGGAGTTCTAGGAGTTGAAAAATTTTTATCAAAACTATTTTTGTAGCAAAAAGCTTCCATTTCATTATTTTTAAACTTACCATGATGATCACTTCTAATAAATATGATGGTATAGCCTTTTTCATTTCGTACCTTCTTACGAAAAATAGTAAGGAGATTTAAAACACCAGTTTTATGAGCAATAAACAGAAACTAAGTTAATCTTGAAAAATCATCAACTATGACAAAAGCATAATATTTTCCACCAAGACTAGGAATTCTTTGTGATCCAAATAAATCCATATGAAGTAGTTGCAGGGGTCTAGAAGTAGTAATGGTATTTTTTGATTTAAAAGAGTTTTTTTACTTATTTTCTAGATTGACATGCATCACAAATTTTGTCGTTTTCAAAAAGTAAACTAGGTAAACCACTAACAAGGCTTTTCTTTGAAAGTTTAGAAATAATATTAATGCTAGTATGTCTAAGTCTTCTATGCCAAAGCCAAGAATCATCTTTTAAAACTGAAAAATATTTACGTTGACTAAAGTATTTTTCAATATCAATAGTACACATAATATCTTTTCTTTCTCCTTCAAAAAAATTGAAATACATTTTTAAGTTCAATTTTATAAAACCATGCATTGTAAAATAAAATGTCAAGTTATAAGTATGTTTTCAAATAATATCAAACTTACATAATTGAAATCATTTGTCTCATAATAAGAACATATGCGGAAATAATTTTAATGGCGGCATTCCATTACCGCTTCGCATTTATCCTCTCCTCGATTCCAACTAACGTATCAATTAAATTAGAGATTTCTTTTGGTGTCTATAGTATGGATACTCATAAAATGGTAGTTTTTGTTCAGTAAGTACAATGTAATTCTCACAAAATATTTTATTTATAAACAAATAATTTTTTATGAAAGTCTGGTTATATTGTTTTATAAAATTATTACTTTATATTTTATTATAAGATATTGTATCATTATTTGATCTCATTCTTTATTACAAAGTCTGTTATCTTTTATCTTTCTTATGAACCATACTGTACGTATCGAGTGTGCACAACCGAATAAGGAACCAAGAGAGCGACCCAACTGAAAACACCTACGGTCATAATCCTAACATACTTTTCCTCGGAAATCCTCGCTTAGGGGAGGTTGGTCTTATTTTTTCTCGGATATCCTTACCTATTGGAGGTTGGTACGACACTTTTAAATTCTTTATCTTATTTAATCTTCTCTTAACATGAGCGAGCATGCTTCAACAATAATCCAAACTTATATTCCATTATCATAGTATTTCTTTTGTTAAAGTATTTTTATATGATAACATTGTAAAGTAAACATACATCGCTTTTATCGTATAAGAAATGTATTTTTTATAAGTATACATTATACATAGGTCATACAATAATAAAATAAAGGCAAGTTAACACATGAAATAATTTTAAATATATCATACTGCAAATATGATATATTTTTAAACCATCTATGTCATAGTGAAATTGTACTTACCTCGTAATATGTAAAGTAATTTATTTTCTTATTTTAATTAGAGATCTAAAATAAATTTTTCTATTTATTCTTGTACCAAATTTCTAACCCGAAATTTAAGTTTTATAATTTATATTTTTGTTCATAATCTTAAGATTTCTAATATTTAGGTCCTCTAATAGTAAATATTGAGTTATAGTTTATCTTTTTTTGTTAAAGATTCTTTCTTTATTTATTTTTATACTTTAATATAGTCTTAAAACTGCCTTAGACAACATTCCCACATATTCGACTCATATTTTGTCAAAATTATATTTTTGACCAAAATACTCAAAGTTTTGGTATTTTAGTCCAATCAACTTTTAAGCAAATAAGTTTACTTTTTGGAAAGTATTTTTAATAGATAAAAATCTGTTCTTAAGGATCTAAGTCGAAATCATTAAACTTGATTTATTTTCATGCATATTTTATTTTAGGGTTTTACGCTTAAAAATCTTCTTTTTTTGTACTTAGTTATTTTGATTTTACTATTATTATTATTATTTAGCCTTTATTATTATGAAGTATTCCTATTTAGAGGCTTAAGAGATCAACAAAATAAACCTATATATAATATAAATTATATAACATCTAAAATAGATCAAATATGTTATTACCCATTTATTCTTTTATAGAATCTATTTAAACACATAACAAGTAAGATGAGGGAATATTTACTTTTTAAGTTTGAATCTTCTTTCTTGGAGTATTTGGGAACTTTTCCAAGTATCAATATTTTACTAGAAATCAAAACACTAAAAATTAAACTTCTTATAATTTTAGAGCTAAAAATCTTAATAAACTTAAATGTATTTGTGTAACCTACCTTCCAAAATCTTTCCTTCTTCTTTCTTACATCTCCTTCACAAAACTATGTGCTCTTTTCTCTTAATTACAATTCTTAATTTCTAGAGTCTTTATAAGAAAAGCAAGGAAGATGAGTAAAATATTATAGCACTTTTGAGTTTGGAAGAAAGTGAGGTAGAAAGAGTTTTTTTTTTTTTTGTGAGAAATGATAATTGGAAAAATGAAGATAGTTTTGGCTAAGTAATTGGAAGGTTAAATATGGATTTCTAATTATCAAATCAAGGATCTATTTATAGGTAATCCATATGAGGTATCCAATAATATATACTTTCATATTCTATCTAATAATCTAAGTACCATTATTACTAATTTTGTTAATATATTTTCTTTTCCTACTCCACTATTTTATCTTTTACTTTATTTTTCATTCATCAATTAATTTATAGTTATTACCACCCCAAGATAAAACTTCACCAGTCTTCATCATTTCCTACAACTTATTTTCCACCCTTAGATTGATTTGTCTACTTAATTCTTTGTATACTTAAATCCTAACCATTCAAATTATGGCATAGTACTATTTTGGTGCAATCATTAACTTTACATTATAAAATATAACAATTTTTAGTGTGACATAAACATGTTACATTCTTAATTAGGTTATGTTGATGTATATGATATAATTTTTGTAGAATTAATTTATTATTAAGGAAAACTAACTTAGAATTTCTAAGTTAAAACAAGGAATAACTATGATTTTCTCACATAACAAAATTTAACATTAAAATAATACTATACACATATTTTCAACTATTTGTGAACATAAACTTATTAAAATTCGACACTGAGTCTATTAATAATAATTCTACTAAAATTATAAGTTTATGAATTCCTAGAGGTTACAAAAATAGTCTCACATTACTCCTAAAGAAACCATAAAAAGCTGCTAAACCATCAACTTTTTTTGAAATTAATGAAGCGATGGAAGATGTCAAAGAGAGACAAAGATTTCATTCAAATGGCAAAATTAAGTATTAAAAAAGATAGCAACAAGTGATTGGCAAAGTGAGACCACTTTTAATAACTGAATAAAAGTTTAATAGCCAAAAGTATTAGTTAGCAATGGTGTTACTTTAGTTGATGTTACCGTGGCAACAAATTCAAAATAAAATAAGTATATGCTTAAAATTTATAATTTTTATATAAATGTCCAAAAATATTACAACGATGAGATCAATGTATTAGTTTGATTTGTCATTTATTGAAACGTGAAAAAAAATATCAACTAATTCAAACTAATACATATAGATTAAAAAAAGATTATTTTGAGATAAAAGTAAATTAATTATAACTTGAAAAGGAAATTCACATATTACATAAAAGTAAATAAATGAGAAAAGTATTTTATTTTATAGGAAAAAAAAAAAAAAGGAAAAAGTGGACCGGACCCGTTTTGTAAACTGGACCCAAATGGATATAGGATGACCCGTTTGGATGCATGATCCGCCAAAAGAGTGATCGAGTGAGAGAGAAAAACTAAAACGGGAAAACTACGCAGAGATAAGTGATAACCAATCAGGATTAGGAATCGACTATTTATAATTACTTGTAGCCCAAGTATCTATACTTATATATATAATCCATCATTCATTCCTTCCTTCGATTTCTCACATTCGACACCTGAAGCTGAAATCGTTCAGATAATTGAGTGCTAGGGTTAGGGTTAGGGTTTGGGTTTGATCAAGAAATCCCAATCCCTGAGATTGAGATTTGAGAGTTTGCTGAGATTGAGATTTAGAATTTGGGTTCGAGTTTGAGTTTGAGTTTGGTATCAATGGCAAGTTCGAGAGTTTTTAGTTCCAGTTTTCATCCTTATCCCCATAGGAGGAACACTTCTTCGTTTGTTTGGAGGAAGGATCAAGGAGGAGATATAAAGGCTGACCAGTACACGTCGATGATGATGACGACGACGAAGACTAAGAGGAAGAGTAAGAGTCCTTCTTCGCCTACTCCTCTTCCTCAGTCAAATATAATAGAGAAGGTTTGTAAGTTCTGGGCATCTGGGAATTGTGTCAAGGGTGATTGCTGCCGATTTCTCCATTCATGGTGCCGTGGTGATGAAGTTTCCTTCCTCGCAAATCTCCAAGGCCACAAGAAGGTTTGATTTTGTTGCCTTTTTCTGTGTTGGGTTTTCTTTTGTTTTGATTCTCTCTCTCTGGTTTGCATATTAGGGTCAAATTTTGATGTTTTGTTCTGAATGTGTCTGAGAGTTTTGTTATATTTTACAGTCATTCAGTTTCTTTTGGGTGTTCCTTGTTCTTAATTCTTCGATACATTGTTTTGTTCTGCTTTGAACTGCTAATGCTAACAAGTCCGATTTTGGGGAAACTACAGGCGGTCACTGGGATTGCACTTCCTTCTTCAGGTGCAAAGCTTTATTCAAGCAGCAACGATGGAACGCTCCGCCTTTGGGACTGCCACACCGGTCAATGCAGCCGCGTCATCAATCTTGGCTCCCAAGTTGGTTCTTTGATCAATGACGGCACTTGGGTTTTCGTTGGTATGCCCAATCTTGTTAAGGTATGTTTATATGTGGTGCTCAGTTTCTTTGTGGCCTGGCTTCGTTTTGACACATTATGGTGGCTGAAAGTCTAGTACTGCTAGAAGCTTCCCCAAAACTTAATCATGTTGCTTTTCTTTGTAGCCATGGCTTGCTCTGTACTACTTGACTGCTTTTAGGGAAGAGGTAAGTCAATAACGATGGTGAGGATTTGTTTGCAGGCATGGAACACTGAGAAGAGTAATAATGCTGAATTCAGTCTAAATGGACCTGTGGCTGTGGGCCAAGTCAATTCCATGATTGTTGCCAATGGAATGCTCTTAGCTGGGACTCAGGTGAGTTATAGTTATTTCCGTTAATATTTGAACGCATGAAAATTCTGCTTATAAGTCCTCGAACAGAATTCCCCTAAAACCGTTACACTTGTTGAGTAAATGTAGTTCTGATTTGTTTTCAAATTTGTTTTCTTTGAAAATTGCAGAGTGGCCAGATATTGGCCTGGAAAGGCTCCTCTGATGAAACTAATCCTTTTCAACCTGTTCAATCTTTGACGGGCCATGCTCGTGCTGTTGTTTGTTTGGCTTTTGGCGGAAACAGGTTGTTCTCAGCTTCTCTAGACCGCACAATAAAGGTAACTTATGATTTTTCT
>JXTB01000004.1:16983-49970 GCA_002914805.1 Parasponia andersonii
CAAATAATTTACATAAAATTATTTATATTTATAAGAACTCAATTTAGTAGCAAAATCATCCTCATATATCTACTTAGTAAATATACCATTATTGGCTAAATAAATTTGATATAGAAAGAAAAGAATAATATAGAATAGGAACCAACTAATGAAGAGGTAGGAAACAACATATGTATGCCAAATAAGCTAGTTAAGCTACCACGACAATTACTTAAAAAACAAATAATCAACATCTGAAAGTGGGAGGAAGTTGGAGGATGAGTATGTGAATGCTCAATAGAGATTCAATTATAGGTTTTTAACCCAACTTACTTTCGAGGTCCTACATTGTCAGTGAAAAACTTAACTAGTTTTACTAAAGTTTAATAAAAATTATCGTCTAAAAGTTTAAATCTCCCAAAACCTTATAAAACTATCTTAAAACAAAAATCATTTTTCAAAGGTTCAAATATTTCAAAACTATTATAAATCTTAGTCTAAAAATATATTCATTGTCTAAAAGTTCAAACATTTCAAACTATTGTAAAACATCACATTAAATCTACTACATACATAGTCAAGTCAAGCACATAACAAGCAGTATAATCAATGACATATCTAAACCACTAAAGATTGATAATTGTAAGTGTGCAATGTAGTGTGACCTACCCTAAAAAGATAACTACAAATGTGTACCGCGTCCGAGTCACCTAAGTTCATAACCGTGAATATGATATGTAGTCTGAGCACCCTAGATAGAGTACCGTAAGTTCGAGTAGCCTGTCACCTATGTAGGTACAATGAATGCTTACAATACTATATATATGACATGAACAAGAATATATACAATTTTCTACAGAATACCAAACAGACCATGCTGTGTTTTTAATTGACCACGCTTAATTCTCAAAACTAAATTCTTATTCAAATTCAATTTTATAAAAATATCGACAACATAACACTGTTTTCATTAAAATCAATAAAACTTCATTTCTATAGAAAATAGCTCCAAAAACTAGATAATTTGACACGTCAACTAATGTGATATTCCTCCCATCCAATTTAAATATCAAATCATGTCAAAACATGTATAAATCATATTTTAATTAAATATTTCACAAAATTTCATATTTATTAAAAATATGTGAAAATCAAAATAAAACTAATTTAGAAATCAAGTAATTGAATCCCTACCTTAATTAAGTGACTAGATAATGCTAAGGCGCTATCAAGAACATTTGGCATTATTTTTTTAACATTTGTAAAAGAGAACACTGTTAACTATATTTATCCAAAGCTGTTTATGGAAAAAAAAATGAAAAACAAAAAAACATGTCGTCAGAGGATCCCATTCCTATTTGGCATTATAATCTGATTAAAAACATTCTTTAAATTATTGTGGCAGTAAAGATACTTGACTTCCTTTGCGTACTTTGCTCTTTTTTTTTTTTTCCTTTATAAATTTCCATTAACTGACCAAATTCGTGACAGAATCAAATGAATGGAAGCAAACTTTTTCTCACTATTAAATAAATGGCATTTTTACACTAATATACGGGAGAAAGTGGAATGCTTTTAAAAAGTAAATACGTACTCTATTATTAAAAAATACGAAGCGGAAACTTGTTGACGGAGGTCTCTGCATTTTATTTTATTTTTTAAAAAATAACTTTTGGAAATCATTTTCTCTATAAATATTTAATCAATTAAATTTCAATTCATATGTATCTTTTTTTTTTTGAAAAATGGGCTTCTTTTGATAATTTCATTACTGGATTTTAAGTGAAATTCCATTTAATTTAGCTAGAAACTTTCACTAATAGCACGCACTATAACATAAAAGGATTATAATTTCAAACTAAGAGAGGAGATGAAAAAATGGATTACAAACACACCAAAAATAAGGTTTGAATTATAATTTCAAATTCTTCAAAGAGAGGTGATGAAAAAATGGATCATATATATACCGGAAATAAGATTTGTGGGTTACCATCGAGGGTAACAAGGGCCACTAGCATCAATTACCTTCACCTACTCCTGAACTGCGTTCTAGGTAAGGGAGACTAAAGTTTGTAAGATACCTACACCTTCTGAGATCCACGACTGTCTAATTAGATCTAATCAGAGAAGAAATCTTAGATTCAAGATGTTACGACTGAAATTCCAAGACCGTAACTTTTAGTAATTTTAAGTGAAAATAGTGATAAATAATGATTTTATGAAATTTTAAGAAATCAGGTACTTGAATTTTTCATTTTTAGTCCTCAAAAGTAAACCAATTTTAGAATCATAAAAATTTTCATTAATTTCAATTTCTCAAGAAAATATACACTTAAGATATAGAGAAATTCCATTTAATTTAGTTAGAAACTTTTTATTTAAAATCATTAAGTTTAATAAAATGAGTCTAATCTNATATCTACTTAGTAAATATACCATTATTGGCTAAATAAATTTGATATAGAAAGAAAAGAATAATATAGAATAGGAACTAACCAATGAAGAGGTAGGAAACAATATATGTATGCCAAATAAGCTTGTTAAGCTACCACGATAATTACTTAAAAAAAATAATCAACATCTGAAAGTGGGAGGAAGTAGGGGGATGAGCACATGAATACTCAGTAGAGATTCAATTACAGGTTTTTAACTCAACTTACTTTCGAGGTTCTACATTGTTAGTGAAATACTTAAATAGTTTTACTGAAGTCCAATAAAAATTATCATCTAAAAGTTTAAATCTCCCAAAACGTTATAAAACTATCTTAAAACAAAAATCATTTTCCAAAGGTTCAAATATTTTAAAACTATGATAAATTTTAGTCTCAAAATATATTCATTGTCTAAAAGTTCAAACATTTCAAACTATTATAAAGCATCACATTAAATGTAATACATACATATTAAAGTCAAGTACATAACAAGCAGTACAATCAATGACATATCTGAACCACTAAATATTGATAATTGTAAGTGTACAATGTAGTGTGACCTATCCTAAAATGGTAACTACACATGTATACCGTGTCCGAGTCACCTAAGTTAGTAACCGTGAATATGATATGTAGTCTGAGTACCCTAGATAAAGTACCGTAAGTTCGAGTACCCTGAAAGGAGGTATCATAAGTCTATCACCCGTGTAGGTACAATGAATGTGTACAATGCTATGTATATGACATGAACAAGAATATATACAATTTTCTACAGAATACCAAACAGACCATGCAGTTTTTTTAATTGACCATGTTTAATTCTCAAAACTAAATTCTTATTCAAATTCAATTTTATAAAAATTTCGACAACATAACATCGTTTTCATTAAAATCAATAAAACATCATTTTTGTAGAAAATAGTTCCAAAAACTAGATAATTTGACATGTCAACTAATGTGATGTTCCTCCTATGCAATTTAAATATCAAATCATGTCAAAACATGTATAAATCATATTTAATTAAATATTTCACAAAATTCCATATTTATTAAAAATATGCGAAAATCAAAATAAAACTAATTTAGAAATCAAGTAATTGAATCCTTACCTTAATTAAGTGACTAGATAATGCTAAAGCGCTATCAAGAACATTTGGCATTATTTTGCGATCATTCGAAGGATCGAGAGTCATTTTTAAACCTACGATCATTTGCTTTGAAATTTTATTTTTCTAATAGAGCCTAGAATAGAGAAATATACATTTTTACTGAATTCTTAACACTCAAATTAGCTAGGTTAGATATATAACTTGACCAATTTGAGCTCAGGCTAAAACTCAATATTGTGGCATACAAAACGAGACAAATCTGAGCCATCAAATTTTATTTTTTATGTCCATCAACGAACATAGTCAATATACATATACCAAAATTTTTGTTTTACGAATATATCACAAATATAAGGTTTATTTTATGATCTAACAGTTGGATTGAAAATTTTTAGTACAAAACTAAAATAATTCAAAATTGTTCAAAAATAGCAAAATTCAATCCGAGTAATTTCAAGTTAAGATATATATATATATATATATATATATATATATATAATTTGAAAGTTTGTAAGGAGACGAATTCAACGCCACTAGTTTTAGCCCTTATTGATGCCGGAATCGTCGTCGGTGGTCAAAAGTTTATCCCAACCATTTCCATCGTTGCTGGCAAACTAGAGCTCTAGCGGCATCATTGTTTTGGCACAAAAGATTTCTGGGGGTGTTAAGTCAGACCCAAGTGGCGACGCGACTCAAATAAGCTAGGAAGAGCTCAGTTCAGCAGCGACTATGGCGTCAGGCAAAATGAAGAAAAAGAAGTCAAGGGAGAATAACATACATATATGTATATGTAATCTGCTGTTTTTCTTTTTCTTTTTTTTTTTCTTTTTTTTTTTTAATTTTTGGGTTTTTACACCATTCCCTTCTTAAAAAATTTCGTTTTGAAATTCAAACACGACATGGGTATAAGTAAAATGATAAGGAATAACATTAAGAAGGAGAACGACCACTTGATCGTATAATTAATAAGTGATGAACCAAAAACTAAGTAGACAAAGAAGTGTGTAATATACGCTTCACACTTAGTATTAGAATTCCGTTAACATGCTAATTTCATATAAAGGCATGTGATAATGAGGTACTCAAGAGGTATAGAGTCATGAGATGGCTCACCGATAAGTATTAGACCTCGACATAGTAGATTGGAAACTATGACCCTAAGTAAATAATTAGTCACAAAAGTAGTGACGATAGCCAAGAATAGGAGTCGAAAATACAAGACTTCTATGACAAGAATGTTGATTGGTAGGCACCAAATAAGTACAGTAGATCAAATATCAAGTATATACAATACCGTCCCCATCTCATACTAGATCAATAATACATTACGCTGATTCTATTTATCTACAACTAAACTTGGTCCTAAATAGTTACTGAGTCAAAAGACTCGAATAGAATCCTCACCAATTTAAGATAGCATTCAACAAGGTTTCTAGTGGCAAAATAATTACACTTGTGTTACACCCACATAAGATAGAAGAGTTTAGAGATTGAAAATGACAATAAGAGTACAATGATATAAGTTATTCACCATTCCTCATAACGAGTGAGAAATAACTATGTTCATAAAATATTTCTTTTCACGGACAAGACTAAAATTACTATGACTAGAAAGCTCCAAGACAAAAGTTCATAGCATAACAAATATCAATAGGTAGATCACTGTAGTCTAAGCATATAAAATACAAGTATCTTTACAACAAGTATAGCCCAAAGACTTCACAAGTCTTTTACCCAAGATAATACCATATAGTAATTATTTATACCATATTTATATCTAGAGATTTTATAAGTCTCTTCACCTAATGTAGGGAGTATAGCAATAATCCCAAATAATCAACTAGCTCAAAGGACTTTCTAAATGTTTGGTTGTCACCTCCTAGAAATCTTTAGACTTGTAATATTAGTAGAAGTATTATATACTTAGTATCGAATTTTATTAAGTTTGCATTCACAAATACTTGAAATTATGTACGTAGTATTATTGTAATGTTAAATTTTATTACGTGAAGAAACTATAGTCAATCCTCATTTTAACTTATAATTTCTAAGTTAGTTTTCCTTAATAATAAATTTATTTTACAATAATTACATCATGTACATCAATATAATCTAATTAAAAATGTGACATGTTTATGTCACATTAAAATTGTTACATTTTATAATCTAAAGTTAATGGTTGCACCAAAATAGTACCATGCCATATTTTGAATGGCTAGGATTTAAGTATATTAATCTAAGGGTGGAAAATAAGTTATAGAAAAAGATAAAAAGTAGTAAGGTTTTACTTTAGGAAGGTAATAACTTTAAATGAATGGAATAGAAAAAGAAAGGGATAAAGTTAATGGGTAATTCAAAAGGTAGGGAAAAAGGAAATCATAGTAGAAATGTTCTTTGGAAATTAGTGGCCATATTTCAAAGTAGAAGACATAGACAATACTAATTAGTAACTTTTATCTCCAAAATAATTCAAAAGCTATAAAAAAGATTAATATAGTTGAGACTTTCTTTGGAAGCTAGTGGTATTGGATTCCAAATAATTGAAAAAGAAGAAAGATTAGAGACAAAGGTAGTGGATGAGTAAAAAATAAAGTAAAAGGTAAGGTAATGGAGCAGGAAAAGAAGATATTTTGATAAATTAATAATAATAATACTTGGATTTTTTCATAGAATATGAAAGTATGTATTATTGGATACCTTTCATGGATGGCCTATAAATAGATCATTCATTTGGAAATTCAAATCCATGCTTAACCTTTCAAATTATTTAGCCAAAACTATCTTCATATTTCCAATTTTTCCTTCTCAAAAAAAAAAAAAAAAACTCTTTCTACCTCACTTTCTTCCAAATCCACAAGAGCTATAATATTTTACCCATCGACTCTAGAAACTAAGAATTATAATCAAGAGTAGAGAGTACTTAGATTTGTGGTGGAGACGTGAGAAAGAAGATTCAAGCTTAGAAGGTAATTTTTTTCCCTCACCTTGCTTGTTATGTGATTATATAAAAGAATAAATAGGTAATAATATATTTGACCTATTTTAGATGTTATATAATTTATATTACGTTTAGACTTATTTTGTTGATTTCTTAAGCCTCTAAATATGAATACTTCATAATAATAAANTTAAGAACAGATTTTTACCCATTAGAAATGCTTTTCAAAAATTAAAGATGTTTGCTCAAAAGTTGGAAGGACTAAAATGCAAAAATTTTGAGTATTTGGGTCAAAAGTGTAATTTTGACAAAATATGGATAAAATATTTGAGAAAGTTATTTTAGGCAGTTTTAAGACTATTTTAATGTGTAAAAGTAATTAAAAGAAGAATCTTTTTTAAAAAAAGATATAACTCAATATTTACCATTAGATGGCATAAATGTTAGAAATCTTAAGATTATGGGCAAAAATATAAATTATAAAACTTGAAATATTGGGTTGGAAATTTGATATAAGAATAAAATATATATGTATATATTTTAGATCTCTAATTGGAATAAGAAAAGATTTACTTAAATTTAAGACATAAAATCAATTATAGGAAATAAGTAAGGTATGCCTCTAATTGTATTTTGCCTAAGTTTAGTGATAGACCTAAAAAGCGCGATCAATACCAAATAATATTTAGTCCAAACATGATTTTAGATATTAAATTTGTATATCCCTTAGTATGGTTGACTCAATTATTATATTATGACCCTTAATTACGAATAAATAAATTAATCAAGAATAATTCAAGGTATTTGATGAAAAGAAATAGAATTAAGGAAACTTAATTAATTTAGGATGATGTTAATCAAATCAACAACCAAATTATTGATAGATTAAAAAGATCACTATGATCAAGGTTAAGGAGAATCAAATATCATCCATTTAAGTAAAAGTATAAATTAGTCAATGAATATAGTGTGACATTGTTTCTCAAAAGTGAAATTTTATATTAGATCAAGACTGAGTCTTAAATATTTTAAGCCCACTAAGTAAGTAGAAAAAAAATATGTAATAATGAAAAAAATAATAATAATAATAATAAAAAAACAAAGTAGAAGACCAGTTTAAATTTTCTCTAACAAATAGAGTATATATACGTCAGGGCAAACTTCGATCTAGACGTACATAATTAACGAGTGGAATTAGGACAATCATACTACGAGGTAAGTACAATTTCACCTATGGCATGGATGATTAAAAATGTTTCATGTTTACAATATGATATGTTTGAATTAATTTCATGTATTAACTTGCCTTTATATTATTATTATGACCTATGTATAATATATACTTATAAAGATACTTTTCCTATACTATAAAAAAAAATGATATATGCTTACTTTAATGTTATCATACTTCAACATACTTTAATAAAGGAAATGCTACGATAGTTGAATATAAGTTTGGATTTATTGAAGCGTACCCACTCATATTAAAAAAAAAAGGACTAAATAAGATGAAGAATTTAAAGGTATCGTACCAACCTCCACTAGATGAGGATATCCGAGGGAAGATAAGACCGACCTCCCCTAAGTGAGGATTTCTGAGGAAAATTATATTAAGATTATGACCGTGGGTGTTTTCAGTTGGGTAGCTCCCCTGATTCCCCATTTGGTAGTGCACACTTGGTACGTACACTAGGGCCCATAAGAAAGATAAAAGACTTTATAATCAAGAATGAGATAAAATCATGATACAATATCTTATAATAAAGCATAAAGTAATGATTTTATAAAACAGCATAACTGAACTTTCTAAAAAAAAAAAGAAGAGAGAATGTTTTGTTCATAAATAAAATGTTTTGTGAGAATTTCATTGTACTTACTGAGCGAAAGCTCACATTTTTTGAGTATCCATGCTATAGGTACCAAAGGAAAGAAACTTCTGATTTGATTAATGGGTTAGCTGGAATTGAGGTGGGGATGATGCGAGGCACGGGCAGTGGAATACCACCATTAAAATTCCTTCCGCATATGTTTTATTATGAGACAAAAGATTTCAATTATGTAAGCTTGATATTATTTGAAAACGTACTTATAACTTGGCATTTTATTTTGTAATGCATGACTTAATCAAATTGAACTTGAAAATGTATTTCGATTTAATAAAAGTTAAATAGACGTCTTTTAGATATAAAAGAGAAAATGTTTTGATTTAAATAAATGCAAAACATAAGGGGTTCTGTCAAAAAGACCTAAACTGTCTAAGGAGAGCTTTGGACTTAAGTGGTCCGTATGTGACCCCCCTCCTCACCTGGGAGCCTTTTATGGAATTTAAATAAAGGGGATTAAAACATTGAGAAATACTTACTTGTTTTCAAAATTTAAGTAAATCGTTAGTTATGAATATAAATCTTTTAAGAAGAAATCAAAAAAAAAAATTATGTATTTTTCAGCATCTAATATTTTTTTAAGCTAAGAAGCTAAGTAGTTAACACTCAGAAAGAGTCGGGTCGTTACATTGGTACAATGGAAAATCATATAAAAATGCTACCCAATATACAAATAACACGTTAACAATACTACAATGCCTAAGAAACAAGATTTCAATAGAATATGTCATCTCTGCAGCGACACATGTCTTTCATCTAACTTTATTTCATTTTCAAATCAAATATAGTTTTGGAAATAGTTTTGAAAATATCCAATACAAATATCAGGGGCATATAGTAAACCAAACTTGAACTTCAAGTATTCCCTTTGAAAATATAATAACAAGAGTCCAACAGCTCTGAATATAGACTTATAAGTAAACTAATCTCTATGCCATTAATTATACTACCATAATAATGCTTAGATCCCTCTCAACTTAAATAGTGAGTTATGGGCTAAACTTAATACCAATGACCTCAATGATGACTCTAATCCAAAACAAATTAGAATAAAAATCTCCAATAATTCCCAAAAGTCAGTACAAGTAAAGTACCACAAGTAGTACTCACTTATAAACACCGAGAAGGAATATATCGACAAGATTGAATCTTGTCATCATTAGTCAATTAATTTGGTATCTAATACACCAATTCCACTTACTATATTAAGTAAGTAAGATAAGAAGAAGTTTCTCACGTGGTATATAGTTTACTAATTAAACTACCAAGCACTTAGAACATGTTAGCCTCTTTTAAATGATAGTCAACATAATAGAAATTTTCTTAAAATCTCAAACCTTTTCAGAAGTTTTCAAACAAGTCTCTCCAATAAATTTAAAAGCATATTTTTTTTTTGTTGGAAATTCATATTATTTGAATAATTTCCCATAGTTTTTTTAATAATAAAAAACTTTAGGTAATACCTTAGTGAGACTTTCTAGGAATTTTATAACTTGAAGTTACTACACTCTAGTAGTTTTATTAAAAATGACTTTTGGAAGACATTTTAATAATAGGAAGAACTTATAAAGTATTTTAGAAAATATTAGAGTGTGTCATGTGTAATTTTTTTTCCTCAACTTGTAAAGCATGTTTATAGAAAATAATCTTTTTATATATAGCCAACCAATTTATAATATTCACAAATTCTATTAATTCAAAAGTTTAAATAGAATTTTAAAGAAAAGGCTATATGTCATTATACACCGCCAAAGTCTCTCCAAGGCTTAGGTATTCAAACTAAAAATATTTTTATTCTATATGCAAATAAAATATCATCCTAAGTCTCTAACACTAGGAGTTTTTAATACTTAGGATATCAAACCAAATTAATCGCATAAGTGCTTAATTATCTGATTGAGACAAAGAATGTAAAGTCAATCCCACTTGATTTACTTATCCTATGAATAAGACATTTATTGTACACAAAGGATTCAACAATCTAATAAACATAAAAATCAGATGCACCTCAATAAGATAGGTCATATACATAATGGAGAAGTTTGGAAAAATAAACACATCCAAATAATAAGGCACATAAAATTATAACGGCAAGTTAGCATAACTTAGTAAAATTCTTGTAATAAGATATTATAAATTTGACTTTTAGAAACATATATACAAGAGTCGAAGAATTTTTATGTGTACAATAGTAGATCACACCAAAGATTTTTTTCAAGAAATCAATTTTGTTACAAAAGACTTTCACACAAATTTTCTATAAATATCTCATGTTTAAGTCCAAGTTGTTTTGTAAATCAATATTCCAAAACCTTCTTTCAATTTAAAATCAAGTGACAAGTAGAAGTCGGAGAATATTTAGCAAGAATATATACTCAATTTTAAAATTAGAAAATTATTTAGAACCTTAAGTTTATAGAAAATTTACTTGATAGAAAGAACCTTTATTTTTAATTCTATATCAATAAATTTAAAATTATCAACTTAAAATCTCCTAAAGTTTCAAAACCAATTAATCAAATTTTAAGTCTAACCAATTTTCATACTTTCCAAAATTTCCCATTAAAGGGCCACAAAAATAAATTTGGCAAAACTAGGGCAATAAAATATTTAAGCAAACTCAACATATCATACCAATTTACTAATCCACAAGCAATATATCTTGCAAAAAGTGTCATCAATTTAAACATTTCAACACAAGCACTAGCAATAATACTTGAATTGAATAATTAAACGTATACCAAAATCAAGAGATTAATATTACAATCCTATACATACAAATGAAGTCAACCCATGACAATCAAGATACAAGATATCAAATTGCTATTTTAGAATCTACGAGATTCATATAGCTCATCACTATAGTAGGCATAGGTGTATAAGAATGAAATTCCATTTGAATTGAGGAATTTTGGCTGAAGTATAATTCACTAGTCTTGTTCATCTCCGACATTTCTAAGACTAGAATTTTAAGGCTATAACCATCCTAAGGATACCCGAGTTCCACTCTAGGGAGGTGAACGAAGGATTCAGAATGAATCGGAGCAAAGACAATATATTTACTTAATTCTTAAGTGATAGATGAGGTATTTGTCAAATACTTTTCTAAAATCATTTTTAAACACCAAAATATAACAGATAAGATCCCAGATAAATCTAAAGTTTGAAGCTCTGATATCAAATTTGTCACAGCCAAAATTCCAAGGTCGTGATTTTTAGTAATTTTAAGTGAAAATAATGTTAAATAGTAATTTTCTGAAATTTCTTGAAATTAAGTACTTAGAATTTTTCATTTTTAGTCCTTATAAGTAAACAAATTTCAGAATCATAATATGTTCTGTAAAATTTAACTTCTCAAGAAAATATACACGTAAAATATAAAGGAATCCCATTTTATTCAGTTAGAAACTTTTTATTTAAAATTATGAAATTCAATAAAATGAGTCCAATGTCCAAACAATTTACATAAAATTATTTATATTTCTAAGAACTCAATTTAGTAGCAAAATCACCTTCATATATTCATTTAGTAAATACACAATTATCAACTAAATATATTTGACATAGAAAGGAAATGATGATATAGAATAGGAACCAACCAATAAAGAGGTAGGAAACAACATACGTATGCCAAATAAGCTTGTTAAGCTATCATGATAATTACCAAAAAAAAAAAAAAAAGATCAGCACCTGAAAGTAGGAGGAAGTAGAGGGTACCAGGTGAATACTTAATAGAGATTCAATTATAGTGTTTTGACCAATATAAATACTTACTTTCAAGGTGTTGCATGATCAATGAAATACTCAAACAATTTTATTGAAGTCCAATAGAAATTAATGTCCAAAGGTTTAAATCTCCAAAAACGTTATAAAACCACTTAAAACAGAAATCATTTTTTGAAGGTTCAAATATTTCTAAACTATTGTAAATTTTAGTCTCAAAATATATTCATTGTTCAAAGGTTCAAAAATTTCAAACTATTGTAAAAAATCACTTTAAATCTAGTACATACATATTCAAGTCAAGCACATAACAAGTAGTACAATTAATGATATATCCGAGCGATCGAAAATTGATGACTGTGAGTGTGTAATATAGTGTGAGCCATCTTAAGTGGGTAACTACATATGTGTACTTATTCTCTCTAAGTTTTCTTTGTATTAATAATCATCATAAGAGACAGATTCTAATTGAGTAATTCAATAAAACCAAATTGTAATTATAGGGTGAGATTGGCACCGAAGTTTAAATAATACAAGTTAGACATGATAGAGTCGAATTTAAGACTATTGTAAAGGCATGAGTATGCCTAAGGAGAAATCACTTGTTGTGTACAAGGATCGATTAAGCCTATTCTCTTTATCTAATAGTGGATAGCCTGAAGTAAGTTGCTAAGAACCGGAGATATAGACAAACCATCGTTTTTATTGAACTTCGTAAAAATAGTATTTGCATTTTTCTATAGAACTATAGAATATGTTAGAAGTCTTTTATTGAGGAACTAACTCCATGAAAGAAATTATAATTAATATTTTTACTAGAAACTATGAGTTATTCAAAATGAAAAAAAATAAATCTATTTTTCAAATGTTTATAAGATTCACTACTATTATTAACTCTCTTAGTGCTCTAGGAAAACTCTTTTCAAATGGTGAGTTGGTGAGTAAAATCCTCAGAAGCCTTCTTCGAGTATCTAGAAGCAAGTTGATAGTTATTCAAGAAGTAAAAAACCTTTGCAAACTTCTTCTTGAAGAATTTATAGGATCCCTTATGATCCATGAAATTCTTATGAAGGAAATAAATGAAGATAAGGGAGTGGAAAAGAAAAAGAAAAGAATTGCTCTTAAAACTGTTGTACAAGAAAGCAATGAGGAAGAGGAAGAATTTGCAGATAGTGAGCTAGAAGACATTACTATACTTACTAAAAGGTATAAGAAGAACTTCAAGAAGAATACGAAAGGCAATGACTATCGAGAGAAGAAAGTAATAGATAATTCCATCACTTGCTTAGAATACAAAAAGCCATAATACATGAAGAACAAATGTCCCTTAAGAAGAAAAATGACGAAGAAGGCAATGAAGGCCACTTAGGATGGATAATGTTGAAGAAGAATCCAATGAAGAAGAACAAAAATAAATTACTAACATGTGTTTCATTGCAATAGAAAATGAGGTAAGCTTTCTTAAACCTAAAATTGAATTTCTTCATAATAGTGATATAATAGTGAAAATGATAGTGATTATGATTTATCATCATGTGAGAGTTTATTCAATGATTTCAATGAATTATATAAAAATAACGAAAAATTCATTTTCAAGAAAAAATTCTCTCAAAAGGGAAATTTTTAGTTTGTCTAAAATAGTTGAGAAGCTTACAAAAGAAAAAGAAGTAAAATTACATTGTAGCAACTATGATCTCTTATCAAAAGAATATACTTCTTTGAATAACAAGATTTTCGACTTGACCAAAATTGTCCCCAAATTTATAAATAGAAAAAAAAATTGATATGACACTTGGTGGATAAAAATGTATTTTTGACAAAAAGATGTATTAGGTATAAATCTTTCATATAACAAAAATATCTCAAAAAGTATTTTGTGAAAGTTAGTACAAGTGACTCAAAATATAATTGTGCATGTTGCAATCAAGATGGACACACTAGTGTCTCATGTTTTGTGAAAAAAAATGCTTATTTTGCTGGAAAACTAGTCTGGATGCTAGGAAAAAAATCTAGAACTAACACTCAATGACCTAAATTAGTATGAGTATCAAAAATCAAAAATTGATTCTTCCTTGTAGTACTAAAAAAGAAGAACTTTCGTTTCTTGGATAGTGGTTGCTCCAAACACATGACCAGAGATTATTTTTTGCTTTTATTATTGTAACGACCCGACTTTTAAGACTGATATCTACGTATATTCTTAACTTAATTTTTTCTTTTAAAAGTCACAAACTTGGACAATAAAAATTTATGACAATTTTTTTTATTTATATAATTCTTTCAAGATAGTTAACCAATTATTCTAAAGATCATATTAAGAAATTTATGGAAACTATTGAAGGAAATATTATTATTATTTTTATGAGATTTAAATAATACGTAACTAAAAGGGCTTCTAAGTGAGGAGGGGGGGTCACAAGTGGACCTCTTAAATCCCAAGCTCTCCTTAGAAGATTTAAGTCTTTTTGACAAAGCTCATTTAGTCTTACATTTGTTTAAATCAATATTTTAGATTATAAAACAACATAATTATTTAAAAATCTTTAATTATTTAAAATATACTTCAAAATATTATATATATATATATATATATATATGGAATTCTAAAAAGGGATATTTAGATAAAATAAGTCATATTGTATATAACAAAATGATTACTTAATTTTAGAGGCATAATTAAACTTAAAATTTAGATTTGATACTTAAATATTTCATCTCGTTATTAACTTAAAGAAATATATGACTTAATTTTACATATTTAAGTAAATTATATCGTTTAAAGAGAAAGAAACTTATACATAAATTTATGGTGGTGGTATTCCAAAGCTCATGTCTCATATCTGTCTTCGCTTCGATTTTAGTCAATCCATCATTTAAAACAAAAGTTACTTGCCTTTGGTACCTACAACATAGATATTTATACTACGTGAGCTTTCGCTCAGTAAGTACAATTCATCTCATAAAATATTTTATACAAATAATATTTTATGAAAGTTCAATTTTTGTGTCCTTGTGTAATCTTTCAACTTGTATTTTATGAAGTAATCTTTTATCATATATGTTATTGTAAAATCTTTTATCTTTCTTATGGGCCCTTGTGTACGTACCAAGTGCGCACTTACCGACTGGGAATCAGGGGAACGACTCTACTGAAATACCAATGGTCATAAATTTAACATATTTTCCTTGAGAATGCTCATCTAGTAGAGGTTAGTCTTATCTTCCCTTAAAAATCCTCACCTAGTGGAGGTTGGTCTTATCTTCCATTAGAAATCCTCACCTAGTGGAGGTTAGTACGACACCTTAATATTCTTATCTTTTACTTAGTCTCCTCTTTAATATAAATGGTTGTATCATATTTCAAACTAAAACTTATATTTCATATTCTTGATAGTCCATTAAATTGAAGTATATTTATCAAGTTATGAAGAATATTGTAAAGTAAATTTACCTCATCTTATTATCATAAGAGACATGTATTTTCATAGACACATATACAAGCCAAACAAACATCTTATGCATAAGAAAAATATCACATTTCATTATCTCAAATACTTTTATTTTAAACAGAACATACTTTTGAAACTATCCATGTTGTAGGTGAGATTGTACTTACCTTAAGTCCTTAGAAAATGTTCTTCGTGCTTGTAGTGAAATACCACACACTTAACCTTGTTGTAACCAAGTGCCTTTTTTTTATCCTTTTTATTTATTATTCGTGCACCAACATATGCTATCATTGGTCATATGAAACCAATTTTACGTATTTGAAAACATTTACAAAATAAATCCAAAAATAATATTTCATATTAAAAGTATAGAATTTCAGTACTTAATACGTAGTTAAGGAATTTCATATTCTATTCCTTAATTCTATTCATTCTAGAAATTTACATGAATCCATATAAAATAAACCAAAATCTAAAGATTATAGTTTAGAATTTATAAACAATATTTATCACTATTTGTTTTTCCAATTTAGAATTTGTAATAAAATTGTTAAAAATGTGACTAAACGAGAATGATTGAATTTTCAGGGGTGTTTTATAAATCAATCAAACTCAAAATTTTAAAAGCACATCATTAACATTTTATAACTTATGTATAATATTTGAAAATTCCAAAATAGATAATTTCATAGCATTTTAATCACTTGTAATTATACCATAGAATTTATTTCAGCATTTCTGTTCATTTTATAAATTTACATGAATCTATATGAAATAAACTAAAATCTAAAGATTATGGTTTAGAATTTATAAATAATATTTTTCACTATTTATTTTTCCAATTTAGAATTTGTAATAAAATTGTTAAAGATGGGATTAAACGAGAATGATTGAATTTTCAAGGGTGTTTTATAAATCAAACAAACTCAAAATTTTAAAAGCACATCATTAACATTTTATAACTTATGTATAATATTTGAAAATTCCAAAATAGATAATTTCATAGCACTTTAATCACTTTATACCTTAGAATTTATTTCAGCATTTCTATTCATTCTAGAAATTTACATGAATCTATATGAAATAATTAATCTATATGAAATAATTAAAATATAAAGATTATAGTTTAGAATTTATAAACAATATTTATCACTATTTGTTTTTCCAATTTAGAATTTGTAATAAAATTGTTAAAGATGCGACTAAACGAGAATGATTGAATTTTTAAGGGTGTTTTATAAATCAAACAAACTCAAAATTTTAAAAGTACATCATTAACATTTCATAGCTTATGTATAATATTTGAAAATTCTAAAATAGATAATTTCATAGTACTTTAATCACTTGTAATTATACCTTAGAATTTATTTCGGCATTTCTATTTATTCTAGAAATTTTCATGAATCCATATGAAATAAACCAAAATCTAAAGATTATGATTTCGAATTTATAAACAATATTTATCACTATTTTTTTTTCCAATTTAGAATTTGTAATAAAATTGTTAAAGATGCGACTAAACGAGAATGATTGAATTTTTGGGGGTGTTTTATAAATCAAATAGACTCAAAATTTTAAAAGCATATCATTAAAATTTTATAACTTATGTATAATATTTGAAAATTCTAAAATAGATAATTTCATAGCACTTTAATCACTTGTAATTATACCTTAGAATTTATTTCAGCATTTTAAAATATTGAAGTATTGTATATTCCGAAAATTATAATTAATTTTATAGATATCAAAAAATTATGAAAACTTCCAGAAATGATCTTAACATATATATGAACATATAGTTAAAATTTGAATTCAAGATAAAAACGTTTGCCCTTTGAAATCATAGAATAAATTATATAACATCTGTTTTACAACGTTTCTTAGCTAACAACTAACTTGTGTTAAATGATTTTTATAAAATTATAGGAGTATGGTATAAAAGTGAAACTTTTCAGAAATTAAGTACACATATAGAAATACTTTTCACAATAATTTCAGACCTTAATAAGGTCTCCAACTCTATATATATCATAGATTAAATTTAAACCTAAGTGCAATAAAATATACAAATCTTGAAAAACTAAGAGTTCTAAGATTACCTTTTTTTTTTCTTTAAACTTGAAGAACTCTAAGTTAAAATACTTGAAATTAAAATGGATTAAATAGAAACTTTGACAGAAAGATAGAGGAAAAGAAATGAAAGAACTTGATTATGTTTACAAAAGAGTGCCCTATTTATAGGTTAATTATGTACATAAAATATAATTAAAAATTAATTTTAAAAAATATTTATAATAATTACCATTTACCTAACTTTTTTTTTATTTGTTATCTTTTCATTATACAATTAAATTAATTTTATTAACCTAACTATGCTTCATCCACTTAAAAAAATAATGTATTATCCTATCATATCTACATTTAATATCCATAAAATCTATATAATGGATATACCATTCAAATAACTAATACATTATTACATAACTTACCTAATTTTTGTTTTGTTTTCTAATGTAATTAATAATTTTTTTTTTTATTTTAATGCTAATAATATATAAATAAAATATGTTAATGATCTTTTACATCATTTTCCTTTCATATAAGTGAATTGATGAATATATATGCATATTATTAAAATGTGTTAATGGCTACACCACTAATTCTTCTATTACTATATATATATATATATATATATATATATATATATATCTTACTTGTGACTATTTAATTTATTATTTGGGCTTGAAATACTTACTTCAACTTCGGCGCTCCTATTACCAATTGGGCTAAGATAAATTATATAAGACTAAAGGATTAAAGCCCAATGATAATTATAAATATGAATAATAACAATTTCAAATTTGGACTTTCCTATTACTTATTAGGCCAAGATAAATGATTATTGAACTCAAACAGTTTAAGGCCTAATAGTAAACATGATTAACTAGGCCTATTTCATATTAACAACAATAGCCATATATGTTGTAAAATAATTTATACTTGCAATTATGGACATAGTTCAACTCTACTTTCTTTTGTGGATCTCACTGCAACGTATTCACAAAATTCATTACTGTATAACTACTCAATTTCTATGATCAAAGAAATGAAATATACATAATAAAATTTTACACAAGAAAATTAACATGATAAATTCATTCTTCAAGAGAATACACTAATATTAAAAGAACATGATAAATAATTATTAAAATAATTTTTTTTCAAGTCTAGGGTTTTTTCGAGTTTTACAATTATTCACGAAAAGAAAATGGAGGATATATTACTTTCGGAGACAATGCCAAAGGAAACATTTTGGGTTTGGATAACATTGGTACTACTTTCTCACCTATTATAAAATATTTTGTTTGTTAATAGTATTAAACACAATTTATTTAGTATAAGTTAACTCTATGATCAAGTTTATCGAGTTATTTTTGAGCCTTCCAAGTGCTTAATTGAGAATTCTTGTTCAAAAGAAATCATTTTTGAAGGAGAAAGAAAAGATATTATGTGTACTATTGATATTGAAAAATACTTTAGTCAACGTAAATGTTTTTCAGTTTTAAAAGATGATTCTTGGCTTTGGCATATAAGACTTAGACATATTAGCATTAATCCTATTTCTAAACTTTTAAAGAAAAGCCTTGTTAGTGGTTTACCTAGTTTACTTTTTGAAAACGACAAAATTTGTGATGCATGTCAATCTAGAAAATAAGTAAAAGACTCTTTTAAATCCAAAAATACCATTATTACTTCTAGACCCCTACAACTACTTCATATGGATTTATTTGGACCACAAAGAATTCCTAGTCTTGGTGGAAAATATTATGCTTTTGTCATAGTTGATGATTTTTTAAGATTAACTTAGTTTCTATTTATTGCTCATAAAAATAGTGTTTTAAATCTCCTTACTATTTTTCGTAAGAACGTACGAAATGAAAAAGGCTATACCATCACATCTATTAGAAGTGATCATGGTGGTAAGTTTAAAAATGATGAAATGGAAGTTTTTTGCTACAAAAATAGTTTTGATCATAATTTTTCAACTCCTAGGACTCCACAACAAAATGAAATAGTGGAAAGAAATAGTAGAACCCTACAAAAAATGGCAAGAAGCATGCTAAATAAAAATGGTTTGTGTAAATATTTTTGTGCCGAACTGGTAAGTACCACTTGTCATATTGTGAATAGAGTTATGATAAGACTAATTTAAAATAAGATACTTTTTGAGCTTTGGAAAGAGAGAAAACTCAATATTGGCTTTTAAAGTTTTTGGTTACAAATATTTTATTTTGAATACCAAAGATAATTTGTGAAAATTTGATTCATAATGTGACGTTGGTATTTTTCCTAGATATTCTACTACTAGTAAAACTCATAGAGTTTTCAATAAAAGAACATTGATAGTAGAAGAATCTATGCATATTATTTTTGATGTGTCTAATGCTCTCTCTGAGGAGAGAAAAATAGAAGATGATAATGTTTTAGGCATGAAATCAAGCTTAAATGAGCCAAGTGTCAATGAGAAAACAAATGGAGAAAAGGACATCTAACTATAGCAAGATCTTAAGGAGAACAAGAAAGAGAAAATGATAACACTCTCTCTTTTTCTTAGGATTTAAAATTCGATTATGCTCATCATAAAAGGGAGAAGAATGTGTGCTTTGATTTATTGAATGTCTTTGATTCATTGAATGTACTAATTGGTATCAAACTTGGTCATTTTGTTTCTTAAAATATAATTGGTATCTATTGGTATAAGTCTTTCAAAATATATGTACCCTTTATGAGTT
The DNA here is from genome assembly GCA_002914805.1 of Parasponia andersonii. Lineage (NCBI taxonomy): Eukaryota > Viridiplantae > Streptophyta > Magnoliopsida > Rosales > Cannabaceae > Trema > Trema andersonii. The sequence continues at coordinate 37,290 of JXTB01000004.1, forward strand.
TAAAAGGGAGTTCAAATTATTTTTGTTAAGCATATTTTGAGTGGAAGCATTCAATAAGTTGATAAGGACACTTATCCTTATTTATCGAAATCTTATTCCTTATACTATTTTATTTCCTTTAAATCAAATATTTATTATCATAAAAAAATGGGGAGATTGTTGACTCATGCTTTATATCATTAATCTTATACTCATTTTTGAAACTAACAAATATGTGATTAAGAACTAATAATCTGCTTGAGTGTGTAACAATCTAAATTGAAAGGATCACAAGACATTTAAGATAGTGTTGAGATTTTTGCCCTAAAAATAAATTTCTAATTTTATCCTTTTGAGTATAAACAACTTTTTCTTATATGCAATTATGATATTTGCTAGATTAAACTATCTTAGTTGAATAGTTTATTCATCTGAAAAAGATTCCATGACTTTATATCTGTATAAAGAAATAAACATGATTAAGTGTTAATTATGGGGAGACTTGTTTTTTTTTTTTTATCTAAGTTTAAATGAAGTAGTTTACAATCTGTAAATAAAGATGGAATACTTTATTTACTATAGGTTGTAGTATTTGTCTATCTCAACGAGAATGATGTGTCTCAAATCATTGAAGTATCTGACTTCTGATAAAAACACTAATACAATATAAACAAGTTATGTATATTAAACTGGACCCGATAATATCAAGAATTGGAGGGTCGTAACTCAATTCTTATATTATCACAAACTAGCTCTTAGCATATAGATCTTAATCCTTGATATTTGACTGGACTTGCTTTCATAGGTTATAGCTTTTTGATTTGTTAAAAGACTAACCTCTATGAAATTAGAGGTGAACTCTGGTATATTGGAGGTTATGGCTTATGAATTGATGGGAACATCAAATAGTTAAGGACACTATAAATTAATGTCACTTTAGATTCTTTCAAGATTCACGGAATAATTAAATCTAAAATCTTAGTATTCACTTTGTGAATTGGTTGATAATTTTGTCTAAATGGCCATTGAGAACAGAATTATCGACAATATTATTCCTTGATAGAAAGATGGTAACTTAAAGGTAATAGGTGTTGGAGGAATATTATGGTAATTTCACCTATCCAACTACAACATTATATAGGGATTCTATATGTGGTATAGAATATGCTAGATAGATCGGTTAATCAAGATTAGTTGATTAGATCTCTATAAAAGGTATGACATTTAATCTAAGAGTGCAGTATTGGGCCTTTAGTGGAGTATCCTCTTTACTAATACTATTTATATAAATACCATAATAAGAGTTATTATGTATTTATCATATTATTGGAGCTTAGATTATTTGGATCCATTAGGTCTATTGTCTAGCTCAATTAAGCTCATTAATTGGTTGGTGGTATTTGTGGAATTAGTTTCATGAAACTGTGTAAAATAATGATTTTACACAGAAGTTGGTATTTTTACAAATAAATTTCATGAGTTGGACATATTTATAAAAATACACCTAAAGCCCAACTTGGAGAACATGCCCAATCCTAATTGGACTAGGGTTAGCAGTTTTTGGTCCCATATATATAAGATATATGAGAGAAAAAACTACACAGTAACTCATATAGAGTCACACACATAGACACAGGGAGAGAGGGAGAAAAATCGGCCAAAGATGTGAAAGAGAGGAGAGAAAAATTTTTCTACTATCTCATAGTTCCATCTCACATCCCAATGTTCCATAGGATCAAGAAGGCGTTCTTGATCGTTTTTCAACAAAGGTTTTGACTTGGTGCCTACTCGTCTCAGTAACCAAAAGTAAGAGCATAGACAAGATGATCTAGGATTGTAGGTTTGATCACCATCAATAAGGAGATCAAGTAGGAACATGCTACAAGAGGTAAACCGTAATCTCATCTCTAGGGTTTTGTATCTAGATTTGATTTATGTTGTACATGATCCTGTATATGATGCGTGTGCATTATATGATTATGAAAATTGTTTTCATGTAAAATTTTAAAACTTAAATCCGCTAATTTTTCTACTACATTCATGATATATTCATGTATTTTCTATATCTGTATGCATATATGATTTTCCTAAGTGTTAGGTCAATTTACCAATAGATAGATTATGGAGAAATGACTGAGAATAAAGTTCAAGAATACAAGACTTATACTAGCCAAGATTAATCACTTAGTTCTTATACTTGAATACTTGTTTATATAAAATATGATCTTAGTGGCTCAAAATTTTTTACAAAATAGGAAATTTTCAAACCAATACGGTCAAACTAGTTTATCTTCAATTAAAGTTTGAAAATTATTTTACACAAACTTTTAAATTAATTTATGAATTTCCATAGTGTCCACATTTCATATAAATCAATTTTATGATGCCAAAATTTTGAAAAGAATCCAAAAGGATTTGAAATAAAATCAAAACATGCTCTTTGGTATTTTCAGAAGATCAATTACAGTTTTTGGTTTACCGGTTCCTTGCCAAATTTTTAATAGATTTTCAAATTCGATCGTTAGAACTACACTTTCATTGACTAGTATTTTAAGTCAACCGAAAATATACTTTTGGTCTACTAAAAATGACAGAATATTCGTCAAACGGTCTAAATGCTAGTTTTCATTCAAGCCTATTAATAGAGGCTTTTCTAGCACTTGAAACACTTTTGAACATCATTATATTGCATATATAATATATTCAAGTTATTCAAATCAATTTTTGTGATTCAAACTTTCAAATCTACTTTTTCACAAAAATCACTTGAGTCAAACTAGATCATATCTTGTATTTATATTTATTCTCGCTAAGTTTACATTGTGTCAATAATCTTGATTAGAGAGAGATTCTAGTTGAGTGATTCAACAAAAACCAAATTGTAATTATGAGGTGAGGTTGGCACTAGATTCATAAATGACCTAGTTTAGGTAAGATTGGCACCAGAATTTAAACAATCTAAGTTAGGTGTGATAGAGCTAGATTCAAGACTATTAAAAAGGCGTGACTGTACCTAAGGAGAAATCAATCGTTGTGTACAAGGGTCGGTCAAGCCTATTCTCTTGGTCAAATAGTGGATAGCTCGAAGCAGGTTGTCAAAGATAAGAGACATAGACAAACCATTACATTTGTTGAACCTCGTAAAAATAGTGTTTACATTTCTCTATTCTTATATCTTTAATTTACTTACCCTAAGCTTGTGCTTGTTGCTTAGCTATTTTTACTTGATATTGTTATTACATGCATAATTTACTTGCTTATTTTGAAAAGTTTGAAAAAATTTTTAAAATCCAAGTTACCCCTCTATTGGGTTAGTTATTCTTGGGCTAACAGTTTGAACACCCTAGATAGGGTACCGAAAGTTTGAGTACCCTAAATGGGGGTACCGTAAGTTCGTCGGCTGCGTAGGTATAGTAAATGCATACAATGCTATATATATGATAGAGATGATAATATGTACTATTTTCCACAAAAATACCAAAAGCGACTATGCAAAGTTTCTTATTGATCACATTCGATTCTCAAGACTAAATTCTTATTCAAATTGGATTTTATAAAAATTTCGGTAATATAACAATCATTTTCATCAAAATCAATAAAAACAGATAATTTGACACGTCAACCACTATGACTTACCTCCAAGGTAGTTTAAATATCAAATTATGTCAAAACATGTATAAATCACATTTTAATTAAATATTTCACAAAATTTCATATTTATTAAAAAATATATAAAAATCAAAATTAAACTAATTTAAAGATCAAGAAATCGCATCTCTACCTCAATTAAGTGAGTAGAGAATGCTACGGTGCTATTGAGAGGATTTGGTGTCATTTTGCGGTTGTTCGAAGGATTGTGAGTAGCTTTTGAACCATCGATCGTTCGCTTTAAAATTTCATTTTTCCAGCAGAGCCTTAAACGGAGGAACGTATATCTTGAATTCCTATTTTCACGAGTACATTACAAATATAAGGTTTCTTTTACGATCTAATGATCGAAATAAATTTTTTTAATACAAAACTAAAATAACTCAAAATTATTTTAAAATGGCAAAATTCAATCTGAGTAATTTCAAGTCAAGATATTTATATCACATGAAAGCTTGCAAGGAGAGGAATTCAATGCCATTAATTTCAGATTATGTTGATGCCAGAATCTTTGTCAGCTATCAAAAGTTCGTCACGGTCATTTTCGTTGTCACTGGTGAACCAGAGCTCCAACATTGTTGTCGCTCCAGAAGGGGAGGTTTTCGGGGTGCTAAGTCAGATCCATGTGGCAACGTGGCTCTAATCGGTCGGGAGGAGCTCTATTCAATGGTAGCTTTAGGGTCGGGCAAAGTGAAGAAGAAGAAATCGAGGGAGAAGAGAGAGAGAGAGAGAGAGTAGCATATATATATATATATATTATGTAATATGTTGTTTTTTTCAAAAAAACAATTAAGGTCAAATGACCAATTTACCTTTTAGAGTTTTGGGTTTTTACATAAGATCTAATAAACGGACTAAAAATCTATGTAAAGATGGTATTACATCCAGATCTAAGATATGGACTTATTAGAGAAACTAAAAACTAAAAAAGAAAAAAACTTTCATCCCTGAGAAGAGATTGGGGAGAAGAGAATGAGGAGGAAAAAAAGCAAGAGGAGGAGGTGAAGAAAGGGAAGAGGAAAAGGTAGGGGGAGGGGGAGGCCAGAAATATAGAAGGGTCTCCCTCTCCAACCTCTGCGAGTCTCGCCTAAAGAAGAGTTCTTTTGATAGAGAGAGAGAGAGAGAGAAGTTTGACAGGAGAGACTAAATTATGCATCATTTGCTTCATATGTATCTTATTATTTTTAAAAGTTTTTATTTTCTTCTCAGTTAAATGAAAAACTAAATTTGAGTATATACAAGTAAATGAAGGATAAATTTACTAGAAGTTACCATATGTGGATGCAAAAACAATGTTTGTAATTCTTTACATTTTAAATTATTTGATAAAATTATTTGGCATTAATTGACAAAATTTCTCACTATTAATGAAAGTAATTAATTACTTGGCATTACTTGACAAAATTTCTCAAGTGAAAAAAAGTTAACAAAACTATTATAAAGTTAACGCGCATCTTAAAAAAAGGTGAAAGGATATTACTTACCAAAAAAAAAAATATTCAAATAAAAAGAATCAAAGGATAGAATCATTATACCTATTGATAATGACTTTATTTAAATTTTTTGGCAGTGATTTTACAAAATCACTATTTGAGTTTCACTTATGTAAAATAAATTAAAATAGAGAAGCTATATTTACACCCCACATAATTATTAAGGTACCCCTATAATAAATAAAAAGAAAAATTATGACATGAATTAAAAACTACGTTAAAAGTACCCCAAGAACCTTCTAAAACCAGCTTTCTTTATTTCAAATACATGAACTAAGATAAGTTGCTAGTTTTAAATTTTTATAATGAAAATATTGAATCATCGAACAAAAAAACTGCGGACAAAATAAACAATTTGCATGAGAAAATGAAATGTAAGGTACTGAAAAAAAAAATAAAAGAATAAAACAAAGCAGATTGAGTACAAAGCAAAGAAATTTCACTTGCTCTACTTTAATTTAAGATTAAAAAATTATAAATAAAGGAAATGAATTATGCATCAAACAAAATTGAAAAAACAAAGAATAAGACAAAAGATGGAAATAAAATTTGAATGGTAACGTTCATGAGATATTGAAAGAGAGGAAGAATAAAAATGGGGTACTTTTCTTTTTTTCTTTTTTTTTTTTCCCTTAAATTTCTATTTTAGTCAATTGATTTATCAATGGGGTACCTTTATACCAAGATAGGATGCATATATAATCCCCATTAAAATATAGTGTCACATGACATTTTTTCCTCTTTTTCTCTAATCATCATCTTCGTTTGCATAAATCAGCTTGGAGTGGGTTTTGTGGTCTATTCATTGGAAAAGAAACACCCTACCAAAGACACTTTTGCCGATCAATGAAACTTAAAATCGAAACTATTGTTGAATATTTAGAACAAAATCGGCCATGAGAGATTGATCCAAGCTTTTCATGATAGTCATTCCCTCTTTAGAGAGAGAAAGAATGAGCAGCTCCAATTAATAATGAAGAGTTATTTTTTATAAATTTTTAGATTTTTTAATAGTTTACAATTATATTTATGGATATAATAATGAGTTGCTTTACTATTAATAAGATTTTATTTCTTGTAGGAATGAATAATATAATTGATTTTTACATAAATTTAGATACAAATGTACACTAATCGTTTATAGTCTAGGTTCTTTTTATTCTTAGATGTGAACAAGTTGTTTACTATTACTTTCAAAACTAGTTGTTTACATTTTTGTCTTTATAATAGAGGTTGAAAGTTGTTGTTTATCGAAAAAAAGAAAAATTAATTATAACTAAAGCATATCTATAAATTAAAATAATTGTTTCTAGTTTAGGTTTTTTTTAAGCTTCGATGTAAATAAGTTATTTACTATTACTTTTGAAACTAGTTTTTTTTTATTTGTATCTCTCTAATAGAGGTTGAAACTTTTTATTTATAGTTATTGAGAAAAAATAAAAGTTATTTATAGCTAAATCATATATATTTAATTAAACCAGTCGTTTACATTTATTCATTACTTATGAAACCAATTGTTTACATTCATGCATTAGTTGTCTTTATTTTGAAATATGGGATTTGTTTACTTTTAGGATAGTTATTTAAATTGTTAGCAAAATTCTTCTTTGGATTATATCAATTACAGGTATGGACAAAATTATAATTTTTATTGCTTATAATAGAAGATGGATCGTAAAGAATAAATACATGGATCATCAAGTTAAAATTTTTTTGGTACAAGAAGACATTCAATTTGAGGAATTGAAGGAGAAGATATATAAAGATCTTAATCCTTATAACATAATCGCCCCCAAGAATAATATTTAAATTTATCTTTGTCATCAACTAGTTTAAATATGAAATCATCAATTGAGATAATTTCTTTCTTACTCATTAAAATATTTTCAACCATAAAATCCTTGGTTAACTTCATTACATCTTTATCTTTCCCAATCTTTTGTTGAGTAATAAGAAAATCTTTCCAATCCTTTCTACTTATATTAGTTTTTTGGGAAAAATAAGGGCGTATTTGGTATAGGATTCGAATCCTATTCTTTAAATTAAAAAATAACTTTCATATAGAAAGTTAAAATGATAAATATTTTATCTTTCTAACTATTTACATAAAAGATGTTTCTTGATTTGAAGAATAGGATTCGAATCATATACCAAACGCATCTTAAGTTTCTTTAAGTCTATTTTAAAATTTGTAATATCATAATCCAAAGGAATAGGGCAATATTTAAGACCCATTATAGACTTAAATTCAATAATTAAAAATTTATAATATATCTCATTAAAATCAAAAGCCATCTCGTTAATATCTATATTATTTATCTCCTGCAAAAGAATAATATGGACAACTTGACCTACAAATTTAAAAGAACAATCAATATCTAACAAATACTCCATAGCATGTCCTAAATATTTTTTGTTACTTCTCTGTTAGAAAATTCTTAATAATGGTCAAACAATCTATATTAGTTTTACCCCTGATCTTTCTACTATGCTAATTTTCCTTTGGCACAACAAATTTAATATCTTGCAAAAAAGTTTACAATTATTTTAGAAAGTATTCAACATTTATTTTTAGTAATATTTCTTATGAAAAGTTTACATTAGTAATATTCATTATAAAGAACATGATTATACTAATTAAAGAAAACTAGTTGTTCAGATTTATGTAAACAATTCAAAATGTAAACAAATAATTTAATTTGTAGAAAACTAGTTTACCTTTCTTTCAATTGATATCTCCACTTTTTTTTTATTTTTATTATGCTTTTCTTTTCCCTTATAGCCAATAACATTTATTTTTGGCCCTTTGCTCTTGGATGAAAGGGTACTTTTAGCCATCTTGTAACGCTATAAAATAAAATCCACACTATCTCATTAATTAGATTAGAAATTAATCAAATAACAAGTTGAAAAAAAAAAGCAACTAGGAATAATAAGTGCTCAAATAGTTTAAGCTTTCCATAAAATTCCCTAAAAGTGCTGAATCATAAACAAATAGTATACAATTTCATCAAAAGTGTCAAAAGTGGTATACATTTTCATCATAAAATGTAAACAAATCATTTATCATTTCACCAAAAGTGAATCATAAACATGTCATTTACAGTTTCAACAAAAATTTTCAAAAAGTCCTAGCAGTGCCAAAAGTGGTATAGAATTTCATCATAAAATGTAAATAGGTTGTTTACAGTTTCAGCAAAGATTTAAAAAAGTCTCAGATCCTCTCATGTAAGCCATAAATATACAAATACATTTTGAAGATCCTCTCATGTAAGCCATAAATATACAAATACATTTTGATATTTATCGTATGATCAGTGTATCTATATAAATATATGTGTATAAATGTATAAATATCTATAATTTGAAGTCTTTTTCAATGATAATTTGGTTTTGTTTCTTAGCTAAGTGTTTATAAGCATATCATATGATAAGATGTTTTGGCTGGTGTAAGCTAGCTCATATTTCTTGTAGTTCAACTAAAAGCTTAATGACAAATTTTCTAAGGAGAAATATATGAAGATTTAAGAGGAACATGAAGGAGTGGAAAAAATAACTAAAACAGTGGTTACCTTGTGTATTAGTTTTGTTCATTTTAGATGGTAGGCCTTTATTAGCAATATAATAGGCCAAATTATTCTGAATAATATTGATTTTTTAATCAAAAAATATTTAATCAATTATGGGCTTATTAATGACAAATTTATCTTAGAGGAAGTATACGAGATTTCAGAAGAGCATAAATCGGGGGTGGAAAAGAAGAATTCAAATAGTGGTCTCCTTGTTCATTAATTTTGGTCATTTCACGAACTTTTAATCACAAAACATGTCAATTCTTCTAGTGACGAACTTTTAATCACAAAACATTGATCAATTATGTGCTTCTTAATGGTCAAAGTGGAGAAAGAGGACAGTTTAGTACTTTCTCGAACCTGAAAGTCAGGTTAAATCCTTATGCATTTAGTCACAATAATCATGAACTAACAAAGAATTCTTGCTATGATGGGCATGAATCAACATTGAATTCTTCTATTTAAGATTCTCTTTTAATTTCTCGCAATCAAATTACCTATCATGTGTTTCATGTTATGTCAAAATTTCTCAAAAGTACTAAATCGTAAACAAGTGTGGTATACAATTTCACCAAAAGTGCCGAAAGTGGTATATAATTTCATCATAAAATATAAATAGATCGTTTATCATTTCACCAAAAATGAATCATTAATCGGTTGTTTACAATTTCAGCAAAAATTTACAAAAATTCCCAGATCCTCTCATATAAGTAGTAAATATATAAATGTATTTTGGTTTTTGCCTTATGATATGTGTATCTATATAAATATACGTGTATCAATGTATAGATATATTTATTAGATACTTGGCAGTTATATATGTGATGATTTGAATATACTTTTAGGAAGTAAAAGAGTGTTGGGTGAAAGAGTTTGGGGGCAATTATAGAAATGCACATTAAATATTCGTTAAAATGCCTAAAATAGCTTCCATTATGATATTATTATTTTAGTTTATGAATTTTTTGTTTTTTCTGGACATGAGTCTATTTGTATGCTATATATGCATACAAGAGAATATTCTTTACTTAGTATTGCTTCTTAATGTCATTAGAGCTACCCATCGATATGGCCAACAAAGTTATCTGAAACTAGTTTATTTCTTAATCATAACAAGGTGTAATTACTCTACTTGTTAATGAACAAACAAATCTAATAAGAAAATCATGAAGAGGGAAGGATACCTTAATCAAGAAAGAAATGATAGTTATGACCCAATGAAGAAGATGAAGACTACCGATGAAGATGAAGAGGGAAGACCTATAGATGTTCGTTAAAATGCCTAAAAATCACGGAGAGAAAGAGAGAGATCCAACGATGGAGATGAAGACAAAAGATAAGGAGAGAAAGACCCAATGATGGAGATAGAGATAGAGATGAAGAGGGGGAAAAAAGCATGCCAAAAATCAATTAGGAAGAGGGAGAGTCTTCTTCTGGAAGAGCTAAGTCTAAAAGGCACAATGCCCAAGGGTAAAATTGGAACACTAGTTGAAAAAATAGGTTATATATTATCTAATTTTTAAAAAGGGATAGGTTGGAAATACCTAACCCAAAAATGGGCACTTGGTCTAATTACCTCCTTAGGCTATGATAGATTAGGGCCCAAAAGTGGAATTGGGTTGATATAGGTTGATTCAACCACATGCCAATGAAACACGAGGAAACTATACCCCATACCCTATTTTTAAAGATATGTGTTAATGAATATTCCATTTTCATTTTATTAACAAAAATATCCATTTTTAAGTTTTAATGATTATACTTTATTATTATACCCATATGTAAGTTAATTTGACATATTCACATACATAATTAATTTTCCAACATATATAATTTATTTATCATAGTAGATAATTCATTTATGAGTGTATATTTTTCATTTACCTATGTATATAATTTATTTACCATAGTATATAATTCATTCACAAGTGTAAAGTTTTCATTTATCAGTATATATAATTTATTTACTATAGTATATAATTCATTTACTGGTGTATATTTTTTATTTACCTGTATATATAATTTATTTACAGGTGTAAATTTTTTATTTATTAGTGTATTTTTCATTTACCTGTGTATATAATTCATTTTCTATTATATATAATTCATTTACTGTTATATATAACTCATTTACCAATATAAATGTTTTATTTACTAATGTATATAATTCATTTACCATTGTATATAATCCATTTACTATATTATATAATTCATTTGCCCATGTATATTTTTTATTTACCAATGTATATAATTCATTTGTCATACTATATAATTCACTTACCATAATATTTAACATTATCCTATAATTTTAGCTTTAATTTAAGATAATAGGTGGAACATTTAATATTATCCTATAATTTTGTATTGTACATTATCTAACTTATATTTATTGTTATGTGAAATGTACTTTATTATCAAATTTTCACTAATAAAAAAATATTTTTGAATTAATAATTGCGTAGAAAACTTTCTAAAAGAGCCATTTGATTTTAAATTACAAACAAATTATCCCTTAACTCATAATTATTGTCAAGTGTTATACTTTATATAACTGACTTATAATGACCCGACTTTTCGGACCGTTAACTACTTACATTCTTAGCTTACTTAATTAGAAAGAGAAATTTAAACGCTGAAAATTCATGACAATTTTTTTTATTTTTTATTTACTTTTAAGAGATTTATATTCATAACTAACTATTTACTTAATTTGATAATTTTAAAAACAAGTAAAATACTTCTTGATGGTTAAGAAACTTTTATTGAAATATGTTTACAAACTTTTTCTTAAAGTGAATTAAATAATGCCCAACCATAAAAGGCACCAACTGAGAGGGGGGGTTACATACAGACCACTTAAGTCCTAAGCTCTTTTTAGACAGTTTAGATCTTTTTGATAGAACCTATTGAGTTTTATATTTATTTAAATCAAAACATTTTGTCTTTTAGATCTTTTGAAAAACATTCATTTAAATTTTATTCTTTGAACAAAAATTCTCAATTAAGTATTTAGAAGGCTCAAAAATAACTCGATAACCTTGATGATAGAGTTAACTTATACTAAATAAATTGTGTTTAATACTATTAACAAACAAAATATTTTATAATAGGTGAGGATGTTGTACCAATGTTATCTATACCCAAAATATTTCCTTTGGCATTGTCTCTGAAAGTAATATATCCTCTATTTTCTTTTTGTCAATAATTGTAAAACTCAAAAAAACCCTAGATTTGAAAAAAATTATTTTAATAATTATTATCATGATCTTTTAATATTAGTGATTTCAAGAATTTTAACTTAGAGTTCTTCAAATTTCAAGAAAAAAAAAAAAAAGATAATCTTAGAACTCTTAGTCTTTCAAGATTTGTATATTTTATTGCACTTAGGTTTAAATTTAATCTATGATATAGATAGAGTTGGAGACCTTATTAAGGTCTGAAATTATTGTGACAAGTATTTCTATATATGTACTTAATTTTTGAAAAGTTTCACTTTTATACCCTACTCCTATAATTTTATAAAAATCATTTAACACAAATTAGTTGTTAGCTAAGAAAAGCTGTAAAACAGATGTTATATAATTGATTCTATGATTTCAAAGGGCAAACGTTTTTATTTTGAATTCAAATTTTAACTATATGTTCATATATATGTTAAGATCATTTCTGAAAGTTTTCATAATTTTTTGATGTTTACAAAATTAATTATAATTTTCGGAATATACAATACTTCAATTTTTTAAAATGCTGAAATAAATTCTAAGGTATAATTACAAGTGATTAAAGTGCTATGAAATTATCTATTTTAGAGTCTTCATATATTATACATAAGTTATAACATTTTAATGATATGCTTTTAAAATTTTGAGCCTGTTTGATTTATAAAACACCCCCGAAAATTCAATCATTCTCGTTTAGTCGCATCTTTAACAATTTTATTACAAATTCTAAATTGGAAAAACAAATAGTGATAAATATTGTTTATAAAT